>BPLR01007773.1:0-34146 GCA_021605095.1 Caerostris extrusa
TATTAGTTCACGCTCTCGCTATATATATCTTGTTCAAATTTTCAATCGTTCATAAGATACTTTTCATTCATCAACTCAAGTTCAAATACACATTTTCTTGAACTTGTAGTGGATGACTTTCTGATGTTAATACAGTCTTTTCAAATATTTATTCAGTAATTAAATTTAACTAATTAATTTTAGTTTTTTTAGATTTAAGTTGCATGTATCTACCCATAGATGACGCCAGATAAACTTAAAAAAAAATGAATGAAAATTATTTATTAAGTACTTTCTGCAATAAAGTGAAAAAAAAAGTAGGAATTGTCTTAAAATGCTTTTTTTTTTTTTTTTTTATTACTTGTTTCACTTGTACACAGCACACGCGAGAGCGTAATGTGTCATTTAGAGATAATTTTTTCTATTGTCTATCCTGCGCCAGTCCGCAGTCAAAATGAGATTCATAAATAACAAAAAAAAAAAAATCAATCAGTTAAATCAGACTCATATTAGTGTTTTATTACCATTTGTCAATCATATTTGTTATAAAGATTAACTCGCCTACCATTTCTAGGGGAACAATATCAACAACATATCTTCACGCATTTTTAAAGTGTTCAGAAGTTTGAAAAGTCTTCAAACTAGAAATGTAGCTGTATGAAAGGTTGGTAGTGATCGGAAGAAAAATAGTGTCAATGGATTCTCGACACCGTCAGCGGGGTGATATGACTCAGTAGCTAAGTATGGCAATGAATTAATGCAACTTCACTGTGGTCAGACGATTTCACAAATGTAGCCTATTCGCCCATCGTCTTGAAGGAGACACCCTCATTGACAGATACTCATCGGCGGTATGGTTAAGACTAGTCTTAGAAACACTAAAGCTACAGGAAGCAAATATGGCATCTTAGCAGAATTCAAATGATTGCTGCAACTGTCACATGATTGGAGACGAAAATCACAACTTTATCTGTAGAACATGAATCATGTAGAACTTTACCCGTAATTACAAGTGTATATTTTCATCTGTTTCAGGACTCAAAAATGGGCGTTTTTTTTTTAATACGCATGTTAGCAGAAATCAAATGAATCCTGCAACTGGTATATATATATATATAACAATATTGGTGACATAATCACAACTCTGTCTGTAGAACAAGAATTGAGGTCTATCTTTACCCGTAATTACAAGTGTATGTTTTCATCTGTTAAAGAAGTTACTAGTAGACTCACCAGTATGTCGATTTCGGCCTATTAATTAAAATAGTCTAATTGAAAAAAAAAAAGGGATAGTAGAATATAAGTGAATAAAAAAGAAAAGAAAAGAGCCAGAAGAACGGGCAACATTCTTTATTTCCAAAAAAGAGATCATTTTTTGATAGGTGATATCACACACCATCACAATACTCACAATACAAACACAGATATGTAAGAAAATTCAATAATACATCAATTTCAAGAGCACCTCAAAGGCATTGCCATATACACACGGTTGGCATAGTTACAATAGCATCAATGCAAATTGAAATAAACTGATATATTTGGATATTTTTATTTATTCCTCTGCTCAAACTAGCCGTGCATGGCGTATCAAATTAACACAGTTGGATGCTATTGTAGATCAAAAATAGACATGTATCATCAGAAAGTATTTTCAAAAATAAGCTTACAAAACTAAACATACAGTAAAGTAAGAAACCACCTGAAAAAAATATACATTTAGCACGCTGTTGGAGTTACACTGTAGATCTGGCTTGCACAGAACATCGTTGTTTTGAGCCTCATTCAATGTCAATTTTAATTTTTAAAAAGTCATATGATATGTGATTTCATTTTTAAAAACTTTCAAATTCATTATTTTTATTGCATTTTGAAAGACTTTCAAATTTTCTGATGAAATATAGATAGGGCCATCTTCTACAGACAAAGAACATTATTTTATAGAAGACTTTCAAATTCATTATTTTCATTTCACTTTGAAAGACTTTCTAATTTTCTGATGAAAGATAGAAATGATGACTTTCCATATACAACACTATACGCATTTGTTTTACATAAATGTAAGCATTCATTCCATCTTTTTTAAAATTTATTGTTAATTAGAAGATAATATCGTTAACAAAGCAAATAAAAATCGTTTAAATTTATTTACTTTTCGCTTAAAACATAAGGATATGAACTCGGTTGAGATATCAATCATTGAAATAACGGATATGTTGGAAAGTGGATATGTTTTTTGCCAAATAATACAGCCAAAGGAGCAAAACTATTTGGATTAACATATGAGAAAACACAATTTTCAGATATGGTTGTTAAAACATTTGATCTATTTGATTAATCTATTTCTATACATTTTGTAACTAAACATGGGATAGATAACTTTCAAAAAACTGTATGCATGTATACGATCCTGTTACATGCTCCATTGACTATCTGTGCACTCATACTAGAATGATGCAATACAATTATATTACGGAGTTGCACCATTTTAAAATTTAGCACCTATCATGATATCTCTTGATTAAAATAGCTTTTACATTTTTAGTGATTAAAGTTAATTTTTTAACGGAAAATTCTATTACTTAGAATAAGGAAACATACTAAAAACAAGTCAACTTGTGGTTATCTATGAGAATCAATACATCATGTCAGCAAAAAGTCTGCATGAGTATTGCTAAAAACAATAAGAAAATTATAAATCATTTTCGAATAACTCTTCTACTTAAGTTCTTTAGTCAGATATTAAAATAGAAATGCTCAGTTTTACAAGTTAAAAAAAAAAAAAAAACCAGGGTTAACAATGATAATTTTTTCCCAAAAATTAGGGACAACTTTTAAGCAGTTATACTCTCATAATGCACTGTAAAATAGTATTACAGTATACAAAATACTTCAGTTCTTTAGTCATTATAACAGATATCAAAATAGAAATGCTTAGTTTTTATAAGTAAAACAAAACCAGGGTCAACAATGGTACATTTTTTTCCAGAAATTAGACAGCTTTAAGCAATTAATACTCTCATATTTTACTGTAAAATAGTATTACAGTATACGAAATTATAAACAGTTTTCGAATAATTCGAATTCTACTTAAGTTTTTTAATCAGATATCAAAATAGAAATACTAAGTTTTATAAGTAGAAAAAAATTCCATTCAACAATGGTGCATTTAGAAATTAGACAGCTTTTAAGCAATCAAAATCATCATATTGTTCTGTAAAAATAGTATTCTTTTTCATAAGAAAATATCTTAAAACACCACTCAATGTTTAAAAAATATAACAGAATTCACCACTACTAAAACGGTGAATTATTTTTGTTCTTGTATTATTATACGACATTTTAATCGATGAATATTTTTACTTTTCATTGCAAAAAAAAAAAATAATAAATAAAGAATGACAGACATAACAAAAGAATTACATTACCAAAAACTCTTCTTTGAGTCAATACATTCAGGGTTGCCATAACATTTAAGACAAAATAATCGCCATTTTTTTTTTATTATTATCAATCAATAATTTGGCATTGATCTTTTAATAGCACTGAAAAAACGCATTAACTACTCTTTTGAAATAATTTTATTAAGTAGCATATTAATAGAATTAAAACGAATTACTGTGTAATTAAGTAAATAATTAATTTTTATTACAAAGTAGAATATTAAAAAATATTTAAAGGTTAAGAATACAGTTATTTTTTTCTTTTCGAATTCAATCGGTATTTATAAAGCTTATAGAATATATATATATATAATATTTAATTTAATATTAATTACATAAGCTTATTAAAGTATTAAATTGTACAGAAGTAAATTAAAGAAAATATATTTTTAAATAAAGAATTCTAATTTGATTTTCTACAAATTTAGAATATTTAAGAAAAGAAAAATAAAATGCCATTTAGAATAAAATTTGTAATTTAGAGAATCTATTTTTTCTCCTTAATTACATCTTACTTTTTATAAAATCAAATATTTTACATATTATTGATGCATTTTGTAAAACAAGATAAAAACACTTAAAAGTTTTTAACTTTATTTAAAGGTTTCCCATAGGCTTATTTGGCTGGAGAAATCTGAAATCGCGCCAAACCTTTTCAAAAACGTAGATAAGCTACTGTTACAAGATATGTTTATAAATGTGGGGGGATAACTCATAATGGCATGAAAAAGAGGTTTCATTTTCGATAATATTCTTGAGAAGAATATTTCTAAACATCAATGGATAAACAATCTCTGCTAAATGAATTTCTATTTGACTTGGGGACATCAGTTTATGGCCAAATTCATTCATACTATTATGCCAACAATAAAAATGTCATATATCAATTTATAATGGCAAATGAAAAATGGAAACACTTTATTATAAATAGTATAGCATAATACCTAAAAGGAAAGTAGTTTACTAGTAGACGTTTGAATTTCGTCTTTTATTTTATTGTTGCTTTATTTTGTGTTATTGTTTTTTAATTATTGTTGTTTATTTTTTATTTAAATTTGTTGAAAAGGTCATATTTGTTTCCCAGAAAAAAAAAATGGCGTCTAACAAATTGCCGTTTATTGGCAACCTATTAAAAAATGATAAATAAAAGGAAAAAAAGGGGGAAATTTAAAGGGAAAATTTAAAATTCATTACAGAATTCCCTAATGAATTACCGAACAACTTTTCAAATAAATGAGCAACAATGCTTTTGTTTATATTAAGTTTATGTATACAAAGAAAAATTAAATATTTTACAACAATGTGAACTCGTCCAAAAACTGAAGGATTTTGTTTTTGCTAAAAGAAATAATCAGTGCAGAAATCGATTACTTTCAACAAAGCAATGGTAATTGCTAATATTTTCATTTCTACACAAAATCACATGTTTAGGTCAAAGAAATTCAAAGTAAAATAAAATTATTTTTCATATCGATTTGATAGAATTGTATTACATACATTATGATGAGGCAAAAAAATTACTTAAAAATGATTTAAAAATGTATGATGTGATTAAAAAATATTTTAAAACATGGGTGCATTTAAAAAATTGTCAACATTACTTTAAAGCAATCATAACGAAAGCTGCAGGGCTAATCTAAAAGATCAATGATTTATTTATGAAACTGTTACAGACTAGATCTGGATAGAAATGCTAGACTCCCCAAAAATGTGTGCCATGTGTACCTTCTGTGCCATGTATCATGCCAAATCTGTTCAAGGTTGATGTAGAACATGAAGATGGTGCCCTCTCCTTCCCATCAATCAGCTAATTTGGACGACCTTGAGGTCATTGAGGAAAATAGGGACTCTTTGAAACCTGCTGCCACGTGGCATTTTCATTCCCTAAGGAATACTTACGTATTAACGATACCTTGGCGACAGACTTGGCGGTTTTTGGGCGTCGCCAATCTAACAGCCTAATATAAAACTGAATAATAAAAACCGCCAAATCTGTAGCTGCGGTTGGCGCGTGTGCTCTTTATTGCCGTAACTGTCGCCAAGGTATCTTTAATACGTAAGTACCCACTAAGGAAATAGACGACTATCTTGGTGATAGACGACGCTTTTTGAATCTGCTGCCAAGGCACATTTTCAATCACTGAACTAATAGATAGCCATCTTGGCGATAGCCGATGCATGGGAATCTGCTGGCAAGGGGACATTTTCATTCTCTAAGGAAATAGACAACCATCTTAGTGATAAATGACGCTTTGGAATCTGCTGCTATCTTTCTATCTTTTCATTCACTAAGGGAATTGACGGCCATCTAGACGACTATCTTGGTGATAGACGATGCTTTGAATTTGCTGCCAAGGGGATATTTTCATTCACTAAAGGAATAGACAACTATCTTGGTAATAGACGACACTTTGAATCTGCTGCTATCTTTCTATATCTTTTCTATTTGCTGCTATCTTTTCATTCACTAAGAGAATAGACAGTCATCTTGGTGATAGACAACCGAGAAGGTGAAAATCACTGCATATGTTACCTGTCACTATTACTGACAGCATGCCTGTGCAAGATCTAAGCTATTATCAAGGAGCATTGTGATGAAAACAAAGTAATGTATTAAGTGAAAAATATCTGAATTCAAAGTAATATTTTCTATAGAAGGTAAATTTCCAAAAAATACATGGGAATTCCAGCAATTTTCTCTTTGGCCATTCAAACGAATAAACTATTAAATAATTAAAAATAATAAAACGTTCCATGACTAAAATGCTTCTACCTGGTTGCAACACACAAAGAAGGAAAAAAAAAAAAAAAAAAAAGTAAATTTTTTCAACGGAAATAAAAAACAGGATGCTTCCATAAAGTCTGTCACCTGAAAATGTTGACACCGGCATTCCATCGCAAGCTTCCTTCATAAATAGTTTTGTGTACATTCGAGCAGCAGCGAGAACCGACTGATTCAGCTGAGCTTTGTTTTTGTGCAAGTTCATTCCGTCTTGCGCTTGTGCCAAAGCCAGCTTTGTTGCATTTTGCAATAGAATAAATAAAAAAAAAAAAGTTTAGAAGTGGGAAAACAGTTCGCATTGAGCCAAATGAAAGGCTACACATGTAAACGCCAGTTAACACAACATCCAATGTTTGAGAATCTAGGATTCAAGGAAAAACAGTATTTAGGTTCATTGCTATGCTAGAAAGGCACATCGCACGCCAAGTTTTATTAAAAAAAGTGTTATAATACTTAATGTTTTTAAAAGATTTTACGGATTTACATGAAAGAATAAAACATGGATACACGATCGTGCTCTATTTTAAAAAATATTTCAAAAAGAGAAAAATTATTTAATTCAATGATTTCTGTTGATTGAAACATTAATCAACAGAATACATTAAAAATATACATTAAAATAAATTAAATTTGATATACATTAAAAATATTTTATATAATCTAACATAATCGGATAGATTTTGATAGATAGAATCTGATAGATTTTGATACATAGAATCTGATAGATTTTTGATACATAGAATCTCATAGAATTTGATAGATCTTGATTCATAGAATCTGTTAGCCTTTTTATATAATCTAATAGATAAAAAAAAAAAAATTTGATTATTTGTTTTAAAAAAAGACACTTAAATGTGCCGTAAATTCTGTCTTATGAAATAAAATAATTAATATTCGTAGTCGCATACCACCTCATCAAGTATTAATTGGATTTTTTCCGAAGACTATTTTAATTCTTATTGTTTTCCTATTTATGTATACATCATTTAAAATAAAATGAATGCAAGATTGTTATGACATATAATAATGAAAAGGATCGTAGTGGTTGAATTTTTTCATTGTTAAAAAGTTTTTTGAACCCCTTCTTTTACAAAAAGAAGATCCATTTCTTGTCAGTTCAGTTTGGCCTTTGAACGTATGAGCTGCTTTGTCAAATTATTTGACAAACTCACTAGTTGTTCTTGAGCGGAAAAAAAAAAGACAACTCATTCTCTCCGCCATTGTTGGAGGTCAGCTGAGTTTTTAAAAAAATAAGCCCATCAATCAAAAGGTAAATTCCCAGCTTTTCTGAAAATGTGCCATCTTGGATGGCGTGTCTCCTAGGTAAATAATAATGAGGTCTTACATTATTTTTTGAGTAGGATCCAAAACATGGGCTTGCATTTTTGTGTGAACATAATGCTGCTCTGGTATGAGGTCCGCATAGCATGCAGGGGTGAAAATAAATCGTTTATTATTTGAAACAAATTCATCTTGTTTTTCACCATGGGAAACTTTTCAACGAAAATAAACTTCCCGCGTGGTTACTAATTAAGTATGTTTTTAAGACTAATGATTGGCGACTGACGAGTCACGTGCTCCGTTATTTCATTTTGAATGGTTCTTGGTTTTTAGCATGTAAGCGGGCTGTGGTTTTAGTTTTCTCAATGGCGGATACATTAGGGGCCTGATGGCTGAGTGGCGCTCGGTACCACAGGTTTCGGGTTTGAATTCTGGTGGTGTTATAGGTGTTTCTAGTGGTTCAGAATCCACTTTTAGCTGTAGGTGCCGTTACATATGGCAGTAGAACATCATAAAGCCCAATCAGATTTCTCACCCCCATCATTCCCAAACTATAAAGCAACTCAGCTCTAGGCACAGTGATGTGGTATGGTGTGGTATATTGAATGATGGAAATGAAAGAGCGGATGGATTAACAGAAACAGCAGCTGCAAGAATATCGATTTGAAAGTCCCCTGAAAACAACATCTACAACAAATAAACTTAAAAAAGAATGGCAGAATGGATGGAACAATTCTGTTACTGAAAGAAGAATATACAATTTCTGTGCAACAAGATTCATAAATGGAAACTATAAGTTAAATTACTTTTATACAGATCATGGTCCCTTTCCATCATATCGCCATAGGTTTCACATTAAAGGACGAGAATCTATATGTGGTTTGGTTTTTCGCTCTACCGTCATTTTGTGCATACTTTAGGCTAATTAGACATGGACTTACAGTTTAACATAGATTCCGAACCATTTAACAAACATCCATGCTACCATCAGGATTCGAACCTGAAGCCTATGGTATCAAAGGCCAGAACGTTAGCTATCTGGCCGCCATATATATGTGGATAAAGGCACGACGGACCCACTATATATTTGAATATCAACAAACAAGACATCCAAAAACCACTATAAAACCTGGACTCAGTAAGAAATAAACCAACTCAATCTAAAATCATAAATTTAATAGGCTACTTATTTAAAAAATATCAGCGTTATCACCTAAAAGAAGCAGAACGCTTAATATATAAACGTTACAGCAAATGTAATAAAACGAATCAAAGTCATCTTATTTACATAAACTGCATATTTAGTGTTAAAACCCATTCATTATTATGTAACGCTCACTTGTATATATTACTGTATTTTTTTAACTAATGTAGATAGGTTTTGTTTGTCGCTCTACAAATTATACAAAACAGAATAACATTTAAACTTTAAGTTATATTCGATTATTCAGATTAACATTTTCGAGAAATATGCAAGCTTATTTATTATTTATTTAAATGCACTTATTCCTTTCTTAATCTTTAAAAAAATAACAATTTGCTGAAACAGAATATCTTACAGTTCTATGAAATCGCTCTAATGATACTCGAAAACGCATTCTTTTTTTCCGTTAATCGATACATCCTCAACATGGATGCTTTTCATCCAATTGTTTCGTCAGACCTTCCTGTTTTGAACAAAAACAAAAAGAAAATACTGAATAACCAGTTTCCCACTTAAGATCATTGAGCCGCATTCAAGAATCAAATTTTCCACGGAAATGACAAGTAAATGTATTTACTAATTGGAGAATTCAATACGAGTTTGAAAATTGTTTTGCTCAACTTCATTTGCCAAACAAATTTTTAAGATATTTTTTAAAAAATACTTTTTCAGTAAAAGAAATATGAACATTGGTGAATACAAATTCGAAACACATTGCATTTTTTTAATCCTCCTTTATAAATAATTTGGTTTGTCGCTCTACGGTCATTTTCTGCAAAATTTGGGTTAATTAGACCAGGACCTTAACGTGGATAACGAACCACCATGTCACAGTCAGAATTCTAACCTGAAGCCTATGGTACTAAAGGCCAGAGCTCTATACGCAATTGTAATTTAAAAATGCATGCTTACAATTAATAAATTCATGGATATATAGACTTCTGGATCCCTACTGTATAACGTCTTCACGGGAATAGTTTACAGTTATTTACAGTTGCCATCGTGTCAAAATAGCCGATAAAAATAGCACGGAATGGAATGAGTACACGCACGCGTTCATATGCTTTGAAAAAGCAGACCATCTCATAAATTTCGATTCTTGAAAGTAGAATTCTACGTATGAAAATAGAATTCCACGTAAGACACCTCTATAATGGGCTTCTAACAACGCGTGAGTAGGAAGGTATTTCTCCCAAAAAAAAAAGAACTGTCCAAATATAAAAAAGAATTCTACTTTTTATTAGTTCTGCGAAAAACGCATTTTATTGACGTATGTGTAATAAATACGCTGTTAAACTTCTTGTTTGTTTTTCGAATAGTTATCTGAAATATGTGTTAAATTATATGCATTCAGATATGCTGCGTTCATGTAGTAAAAGTGTTAGAACAAAGTAGCTTTGAATTCAGATCAGTTAACTGCAGTTTTGTACTTTTTCAACTAGCCTGCATGAAAAGTGGAAAGAATGCTTGTAAAAATGATCATTTATTCAATAATGTTAATCTGGATGCATGATTATCATAAACGAATTTTTAATCTTTATGATATGTATTGTCCAAAGCACGCTCTATTTCAAAATTATGTTCAACAAATTAGATGGAGTTGTTACTACACAGCGTAATCCTGTGTTGATAAGCAAAATTTGTATCCAGATATTTTTTGCATGGGGCCTAATGTCGAGTGGCTAGCGCTCAGTACTACAGGTTTTGAGTTCGAGTCCCGGCGATTCCATTGATGCTTGTAATGGTTCGGAATCCACTTTAAAATGTAGGTCCCGGTTTAATAGGATCATAGAGCATTTTCATCATTTAATAGGATCATCATGTGAGGGTAAGTTATTCGCTTCCGTAGCAAACTTCAAGTTACACGTATTCCCTTGGTAGTGTTAAATAAATAACAGCAGTGCAGCTGCCATCAAAGCTGTTTCTAAATTATTGTTAGTTGAGATTAATCAGTAAACAAAAATATATAAAACAATAACTACATAAACTAAAACTATTGCTTCATAGCTGCCTCTACATTATTGTTAGTTGCGATTGCTCAGGAAATAAAATTGATTTAAAGCTAACTCTACATTATAGTTAGTTTCAATTGTTCAGGAAACAAAATTGCTTCATAGCTGCCTCTAAATTATTTTTAGTTGCAATTACTCAGGAAATAAATGCCTTGTCAAAACAGCCTCTAAATTATTGTTAGTAGTGATTGTTCAGAAGACAAAGCTGCCTCTAAATTATTTTTAGTTGCAATTTCTCAGGAAATAAATGCCTTGTCAAAACAGCCTCTAAATTATTGTTAGTAGCGATTGCTCCGGAAATAAATGTCTCGTCAAAGCAGTCTCTAAATTATTGTTAGTTGCTGTTTTTAGGGAAATACACTTAATCAAAGCTGCCTCTAAATTTCTGTTTGTTGTGATTGTTCAAGAAATAAACCCTGTATCAAAACTGCCTCTCAATTATTGTTAGTTGCGATTGCTCATGAAACAAAATTACGTCAAAGCTGTCTCTAAATTATTGTTAGCTGCTGTTGCTCAGGGAATAAATGTCGCGTCAAACCAGCCTCTAAAATTATTGTTTCTTGAGATTTCTAGGAAATACCCTAAATCAAAGCTGCCTCTAAATTATCGTTGCTTGCAATTTATCAGAGAATAAATATCTCGTAAAAGCTGCCTCTACATTGCTCTCTCTCTGTTAGTTGCAATTGTTCAGGAAATAAATGTCGCATCAAAGTAGCCTCTAAATTATTGTTTGTCGCAATTACAACCACAGATCGAAGGCCCAAAAGTATAGCGTCATCACAGCATGCGCACTTAAACTCGAAAATGAATTTTTAATTATAAAAAACTTCTTCTATTCTTTTCTCATAATTTGAATATCAACAAGAATTTGTTTTGTGGAAAGGATGCTAAGGCAACGCAGACTCGGCCAGTAAGAAAGTGCTCCGTGACTCAAAAGTTAAAAAAAAGAATTTCGAATGTCCTGAACAATTTTGATGATTATCTTGGGATCTTCGTTATTTTTAGGTATTGCAACCGATATTTGAAGACATTTACTTTACAGTGGGTCTAAATTTTCCAGTTTTATTTTGAAACTCAGTATTCAGTCACTGTCACACAAAAGTCATCTCGTTTGACAAATTCCTTTGAATGGAGCTATACAAAGCCTTTCAAGGCATACAAAAGATGGAGCATACAAAGCAATGACTTTCTCTTTAAAAGAGAAAGTCGATTTCAATAAGCTTTGAATTTTGAGCGAATTGAGAGACAAGTAGAGATTTGAAGAATTAAGCTAACTTTCTTCTAGATACTAATATCGTACGTCATAGAACATCAATCAGTCAGGTGCCTTATCTACAGCCCACCTAGGCTTCTGATTGGTTGGCGTTGTGTGACATGCGATCTTATTATCTGGTGGGATATAAGCTTAAAAAGAACAGACATTAGAATTAGCTCTTCTTTGTGAAGCAGTGCATGGAAATCATTTACAAATTGCTCATGAATTCTCCAACTGTTTGCATTATGTCTAAAAGCGAATCAAAAAGTAATTAATTATTAATAGCGTTGCATCACTTTTGTATATCAATGTGATCCATTGTTATGATTTCATCTCGAGTTTAAAATACATAAATCATCATCATAATCACTACCACAACAGCTCCATTGTGGACCAAGGCCATCTACCTACTGCCAGATTACGAGACGGGAGATGTTTTACTTTTTATGGGGTAGAGTTGTCAACAGTACGTCCAATGCCCAACAGTCATATTAGATCGGGACCAACGGTTTAAAGTGGATTCCAAGATACATAAATGTCAGTCACAAAAATATAATAATAAAAATTAAACTATGAGTAATATCTTTTGGTATTCAGTAGTAAATAGAAAGGTTAAAAAGTTAAGCCTAAAGGCCTGTCAGAATCACTCAGCTATGAAATTATCAAAGTGTAAATCTCCCTCAATCACTTAAAAATTAAAGATTTGCAATCTATTCAGCGTTTTCAAAAAGAGATTAAAAATGTCAATTTTGAAGCTCCTTTTACCTCATTATGCTTGTTTTCGTAGATGTATTGCGCAATCTTTTCTTTGCAAATATAACGAATTTTCAAAGCTGCTTTTTCATTCCGTTCAAAAAGCTAAAAATCGATTTCGGCACTGATTTCTTTTCTTAAATATTGACATTTTTATGTTGAATTCTATGACGTCAAACGGAAATTCTTCTTTCAGACCCAAGTCCGTTCTCACAAAAAGAGTTTAAATGTCATCACGCAACAATTCTATTATGAAAATTTCGAACAACTCGAATACAATGGAGGGCAATTATTATTTCCGCTTTTAAGACGAAAAAAAAAAAGAATTAAATGAATAAAATATGATATTCTATTTTTCTTCGTTGCTACATTTGGGATTCCAGTGAGTGATTCAAATCATTTTTTTTTTTTTTTTTAAAATAATGAAATTCTAAAAAATAAAAAAGATTCTTTTGGATGTCGTACCCAACTAGTTTATTTGAAAAATTATTATAAAATATCCACGTAATCAAATATTCTGAAAATCCCATTTTGTCTGCAGTTTAAAATAATGCACAATGTTTATCCTTTCAAATTGGAATACATATTTTTTTTTTAATTTATAAACCTGTTTCAATTAATTGCTTGAAGGTGATCTTGCAAGATTTTTATTCTAAAATGAGAGTTATTATCATTACTTTTTTAATTTTCTTATCTTTTTTATTCCTATATTCAATTTCAATTAGGTTACTCATGTCATTCGAATATTATGAATCGTTCGAGCCAATAAATCGTTCAAGCAAATCATTCTTAACTCTGTTTACTGTTTTATTCTAATATGATAAAAATCATTCAATTCGTAATTCGAATAAATTCGAATGATATGAATCTTTCGTGTCAATGAATCGTTCAAGCAAATCGTTTTTAACTCCTTTTACTGTTTTCTAATATGATAAAAAATCATTCATTTTCAATTCGTAATTCGAATAAGAAGTTGAACGATATGAATTGTTCGAGCAAATCGTTTTTAACTCCTTTTACTGATTTATTAATATGATAATCACTCTTATTTCAAATCGTAATTTGAATTATATGAATCGTTCAAGCCAATCGTTCTTCCCTCTTTTTTACTGCTTTATTCTAATATGATAAAAATCATTCAATTTGTAATTCGAAAAAAAAATTTGAATGATATGAATCGTTCATGTCAATGAATCGTTCAAACCAATCGTTTTTAACTCCTTTAACTGTTTTATACGAATATGATGAAAAAAATCACTCATTTTTAGTTCATCAATAATTTCTCTAATGATCAATTCATGTATCGAGTGTTTCGAAATCGTTTCGTATTCGAAAGTTCTATTTAATATTCGAATCTTGATTCAAACACGAAATTTTTATATCTCTTCTAGCAAAAACGTTATATCTCACAGCAAAATATTAAAGTTATAAAATATTTTCATTTGTACTATAAGATTATTCATATTTTAAGCAAAAATAACGATTAAACAAAAGTGATTATTCATATTTTAAGCAAAAATGACGATTAAACAAAAGTGATTATTCAATTTGAAACAAACCATCAATAGTTAGTTTTTAGTAGAGTATTGCTTGTAGTAGAGTACTCTACGATTATTCAGTTGTTAATGCCGAAATTTGTATGAAATGCTTCCTGCAAAAATAAATTATAATGAAGCATTTTTAAATAGATTTCTAACTTTTTTACTTGTTCTTCTTTTTCATTCAAATTCACACTTCGCATAAAAATACTGGTTTACCTCAGATTTAAAAATTCACATCTACGATGTTGTGCATGATTATAGCTCAAACATGAAAAAAAATATATGTATATCTATTACTGGAACAAAGTTTCGATTCAAGAGTGCAGGGAAAACTTGTTCTTTATTAAAGAATATAATAGTTTATGGATCTCATTTTTTCAGACTGACTCACATGCTAATCGTGTTTATTCACACATACTTCTATGAAAAAAAATATGTGAACTTCCCTTTCTTAATCTCGAACGATATTGAGTTTTTCGGGTTCCAAACGATTTTGAGTTCTTCAAATTTCAAACGATTTTCATTTAATCATGTTCCAAGCGATTTTGAATTCTTTAGGCTCCAAACAATTTTAAGTTCTTCAGGATCAAAACGATATTGAGATCTTCAGATTGCCAGCGATATCGAGATCTTCAGGTTACAAACAATTTTGAGATCGGGTTCCAAACGATACTAAGCGCTTTTGTATCATTGAGATCTTCAGGTTGCAAACAATTTTGAGATCAGGTTCCAAACGATACTAAGCGCTTTTGTATCATTGAGATCTTCAGGTTGCAAACAATTTTGAGACCAGGTTCCAAACGATACTAAGCGCTTTTGTATCATTGAGATCTTCAGGTTGCAAACAATTTTGAGATCAGGTTCCAAACGATACTAAGCGCTTTTTTGTGATTGAGATCTTCAGGTTGCAAACGATTTTGAGATCAGGTTCCAAACGATACTAAGCGCTTTTGTATCATTGAGATCTTCAGGTTGCAAACAATTTTGAGATCAAGTTCCAAACGATATTAAACGCTTGTGTATCATTGAGATCTTAGTCACGATATTGAGATCTGCAAACGATATTGAGATCTTTAGTTATTGGTGCAAACGATGTTGAGTTCTTTAGTTGCAAATGATTTTTATTTCTCAGATTCTAAGCCATATTAAGAGCTTGTATATCGACATCTTCAGGTGCAAGCGATATTGTGATCTGCAAACGATTTTCAGTTCTCCAGGAAGTGCAAACGATATTGAGATCTGCAAACGATTTTCAGTTCTCCAGGTGCAAACGATATTGAGATCTGCAAACGATTTTCAGTTCTCCAGGGTGCAAACGATATTAAGATCTGCAAACGATTTTCAGTTCTCCAGATTCAAACGATATTGAGATCTGCAAACGATTTTCAGTTCTCCAGGTGCAAACGATATTGAGATCTGCAAACGATTTTCAGTTCACCAGGTTCAAAACGATATTAAGCGCTTTTGTATCATATCCCTCGCTTGTATATCACAAAGAGAGAGAGAAAAAGTAGAGGTTCACATCCTGCCAGGATGTGGGGCTCGTCGTCCACCCCGTTCCTGTCCGACCTGTCCCCTTTCTTCTTGCGCGAGCAGATGAGAAAGGTGAGCCCGCAGACGAGGGAGCACGACGAAGGTGAGGCAAACGAACACGAACGAGTAGCCGTAGGTCCAGATCGCTCCTTTGGGGTGGCGAGCTGTCGGTACTGCTCCTCATATTCCACCGAGTTGATCACTACCTCGATAACGACCAGGGAGCACCCAGCTGCAGTGAGAAAAAAAAAAAAAAGAACATCTTCCGATTAGATACCAGAAAATAATGTGCTATTCTCCCTAAATTAAGATAACACAGCATTTTTTTAAAACAAATTATTAAAGATTAATTAAAGCTATTGTAGTATTTTTCCCATGAGAAGTGTTGTACCTTTTCATTCCCAGGTGAGAGCAATGTATATTCTTTGACAAGTACAAAGTAACAACCATCTCTCAAATTTGACGCAGACAAACAGTTTTGTGGATAATTATATTTCATGCAATTAGTGTTTTGTACTCATGAGAACAAGCTGTCACTCAAATCTGATAGCAGATAATCAGTTTATGGATAGTGAGACCTCATGAAATTAGTGATTGTCTGTTTGACCTCACAGGTCGAAACAATTACAGTGGAATATGGACTACATCATATCATCATATGTTCCATAGCGATGGGTGATAGACCATGAGTTCAGAAAGTGTCTACTTCAATAAGAGTGAGGAAAGTTGACCCACGCCCCCTTGACGGATGTTTTTAATGGGACATTTTTGGAGAAGAAAGGAGAGAATTCTGCGACGAGTCGACAAGAAGTGTTATCCTTTTTCTCCGAAGTGACAGAATAGGCCGGATTTTCGCCTGTTTTGAAAATGAGCCCCTTGTGGTCTAATTTTGAGCATTTATTGTAAACATTGAATCGAGGGAGCATTTTGCAATGACGCTGTCAATAAATAATTTTCTTTTCGTCACATTTTTTTTTTGTGTTCGTGCCTCTACGAGTCCTTTCTGACCCTAGATTCCTAAGCAAAAAAATTATACTTTAATAAGCTGTACCACCCCTCAAAAATTTGTCTCACAGTTGAATCACTCTGTAGAGCTAATGGTCTTTGGAGAGATCATAAGATTTTAATTACATGGTTTTCTAAAATTTAGTAAGGTATATGGTTCAGTTCTTATTCCAACTGCATGAATGGTATTTACCAAATCATTTCAAGAGATCTATTGTCGCTCCTCTTTAAATTTCAAATCAAGATTTTTTTGTTTACGTTGGTGGTTATGCCGGGCTATGAGATTTCTAGATTCTGCTTCTCATACATGTTACTACAGGACAGACGTTCTATTCCCTTTTCAAATGATCATCAACGCGTATAATGCCCGAGGATAGTGACTATCTTAATTACCATCCCTAAATATACAATCATCACCATGGGCGTAGCCCCATTGTGGGCCAAGGCCGTCTGCCTGATGGCAGATTTCGAGACATGATATGTTGTCTTTTTACGGAGTAGGTTTTCAGTCCTACGCCCAACGCTCTACAGTAATATTAGACCGGAAACTACGGCTTAAAGTGGATTCCGAATCACTATAAACATCCATGGCACTTCCGGGTCTCGAACCCGAAACATGGGGTACCGAGCGTCAGAGTGGTAACTAGCCACTCGGCCATTCAGTTCCCCTAAATATAAAATAGTGCTACTAAAACTAATTACATAAGGCAATTTATTATCCTAACAATAAATATGTAATCTGGGCAATAAGCCAATCCCCTCTGTAATGATCAGTTCCAAAAGATGTTTGCAGAAGAATGTGCAGTTTAGTTTATGCAAGATGTATTAAGGAATCAAACGATAAACAAAATCTTCTTTAACTTGTGTGCATAATACTGATGATTAGTCTACTTGATATGTTCAGGACGCTGCTAATATATCTGTAAATGCTCAAAGGATGGGGCCTGACGGCCGAGTGGCTAGCGCTCTGGCGCTCGGTGCCCACAGGTATCGGGTTCAAATCCCTGGTGTTGCCATGGGTGTTTGTAGTGGTTCCGGAATCCACTTTAAACTGTAGGTCCAGCTCCTAATAGGATCGTAGAGCTTTGCGGGGGGCATTGCTACTCTGCGTCCGTGGCTTATCATCAAGTTACACACGCGCCTCCTGAGTAGTTCAAAGTGAATAACGTTGGGGGGCAGCCCTTATGGCATAAAAAGATCACGGTCTATTTTGCCAGCTGCATTAGAAGAAAAAAAAAATGCTCAAAGGAACACGATCGTTTGATTGTTTGTTCCAGACATACAATTTCATATGCTTTACCTGAACATCTTTCGGCGGGATGTTTGTGTTATCAATGTTCCAATCGTGCATCGATGTTCCGTCGTCATCTTTCTGTCTGAGGAAGGGGGGTGAGATGTGGAAAGAAAGAAGATAAAAGTTTCCGGGTGTTCTTTGGCGGTGGAGTCGAGCCAAGGGGTTGCTCCAACGCATTCCACACATTTTCCATTGTTTTTAAATCATGGGAATACGATGGTGAATCCGATCTATTGTTATGTTCGTTCACTTTCTAGAAGTTCCTCAACAGCACGTGTCCCATCAGGTCAGGCGTTATCATCTATAAAAGATGCAGCTCATTGAAGACCCACAGGGTGGAGAATTGCTGGCAGTGTCATCGTCTAATATGTGTAATTTAAAGCCACCTAGATAAGTAGTAATTAGAGCAATGCCACCCCAGTTGGAAGTCATAGAAACAAGTCTTCCTTGGAAACAAGCAATTCTAAATACTTTTTATCAGCACTTAATGCAATTCCTGTAACCATTCACAATGTTGGCTTCATGTACATACTTTTATTGCAAATTTCTCGCCATGAAATCATCATTGGTATGTTTGCAGACTTTTATCTATCTCTCGAATTCATAAGAACTGATAATTTGAGTATTTTATATTAGAATAGGAGATAATGAATCATTATCTATCTTTTGTTGCTCAGTTAATAAATAATCGGCTTATGATAAATGAAAAATCATGATTCTAGTCTTTATAAGGAAGAAAACTACATCGATTGTTTCTCCAAGGTGAGCTGCTGGACTATTCCTTTTCAATAACAATTTCGCCAACAAAAACTGAATCAAGGATTTGGCATCATCTGAAGCAAACTTTACGTTGAAATCTCCATCAAGGATAATGGAAATTTGTTTCAACTCTTCTCCGAATTCTGTAGTTCTTACTAATGTATAGAGTAGCAATAGGCGGTGAATAAACTTGAAGATGTTTGGGATGCTCAGTTTTGGTGAAATATTAATTGCTACTCCATAATCCTGTACCAGATGGACAAATTTAGTTTTAAAAGTATTAATTCGTTTTGTATAGAGACCATGGTGGCCATTAATGATTCGTGTGGGCATTCATGATTTGTTTATTTGACGATTTGGCTTAAGAGGTATACAAACCAGATCATTACCACAATCAGATTCCTATCTTAATAGGATCTTGGTTAATGAATTATGTTCAACGTAAGGCAAACTGAAACAACAAAAATAATCTGCAATTACAGCATATTGAAGCAATCATTATTCTGAGGAAACTGGCCGATGCATGTCCTATCTATACAAACAGGAAGTGACGACGTGCTGACGTAGATTCCCGCAAAATCGCCAACAACTTCAGTTTCGTCATGGCTCATATAAAAGTTTAATTTCAAATATTACATTGCTGTGAACATTGCGTCCAAATTGTCTCCTTATTGCCAAAAAGTTCATTCTTCTTAGTTTCCAATGAAAAAGAAAATGTTACATAAATTATGTTAATATTCAAAAGTTAGTTTTTTTATTAAATTAAGGCTTAATTTTGTCCCCTGTTTTAATCTGTCATGCCGCATCACAAGTCAATGGTTAGAATCGCCAAATTTCACGAATTGGACCTCGAATTGCTTCCACATCCACCGTATTGTCCAGATTTGGCACCCAGCAAATATTGGCTGCTCGCAGACTTCAAAATTATGCGATTTGGCTCCAAACAAGAAGTGATTGCTAAAGCTAACGCCAATTTTTGAAGCTAAATATAAATCGTTATACACGACTGGTATGAATAAATTAGAAAAGTGTTGAATGAATGTAGGTCCTGGTAAGAGACTATGTTGAATAATAAAGAAAAATTTGCCAAAAATTTGTTTTAATAGTTACTGCAAGGATTTATTGATCCATGTGTTATGTACGCTTTATTCCTTTATATTTTATGCTATCCTCCTAGATTTTACACACAACCTATTAACTTTTTCTTTCAAAATTGGCTTGTACAGTGTACGTCTGACTGAAATGAATAACAAGTAATCACTCCATCCAAATTTCAATCGGTTGTTTCCACTGAATAACTAGAAAGGTAGAAGTATTTAGGTACTAGTATAAAAGTACTACTAGGTAGTACTGGTACCTATAAAAGTACTATAGGTAGTTTTGGTATCTATAGTACTAGTACTATACCAGTAAGTATTAGTACTACTACCTATACCAGTACCTTCACTCTTCTACCTAGTACTACTACCTTTATTAATACTTGCACTTCTGCACTCTTTACCTAGTACTAGTATAGTATTTCTACCAGTGCTATATTAGTACTAAGTAGAAAATACTTTTATTTTGTTATTCTTTTTATATTCCATTCATACAGACCTTTTGTATGGTAAATAAAGGACAAAACAAACCACAATTTTATATAAGAAAAGATCCTGTTTCTGGAAGATAAAAGAATCATTCATTGGACATTCCAGTGGGACTGCTTAAGACAGTGCAAGAAAACAAAAGGCATACTCACCGGCGATGAAGTGCACCCCGCGGCCAGCCTCTTGAACATGTATCGGGGCTCCTTGAAGGTGTAGAGCGCGAACCCGAAGCCCATGACGATCAGCAAGAAGGTGATGATGGCGAAGGCCGTCTCGGTGCGCGTGTAATCTGGGGAACAAAATGTCTTCTTATTTTGTAGAACGCAAAAAAACGATTCACAGCATTCTACCACAATGAGTGCACATCATAGAATTGTTATCAAATGAAATTTGGAAGGAAGGATTTATTTTACCAGTTTTTCAAAAGTTATTGTAAATTTCTCAAATTCATACGCATTCCAAATGTGATTAGCAGTATAATGCACAAAATTGATATAACCATTAGTTTATTAATAACGTTTTAATAATTGAAACATACATTCGTAATTGTAGGTGTATGCAGTTCAATTTCATCAATCCATCTCTTTTTTTTTACCCTTTTTTTAGGTACTGGCACTTCCCTTGAAAATCTACTTTGTGCCTCTGCCATTGTTCATTTTCACTACGCGTCCTAGCCGTTGAATTCTCTTTGGCTTTATATAATTTATGATATCCTTTTCACCAAGCAATTTTATTATTGTAATGCCTCCTACAATATAACTACACTCATGTCCATAAAATAAGGATAAATGAGGTTCAGGCAAAGAAAGAGACAGAAAACAAAACAAATTTGACTTATTTGTAAAGTCTATATATTAAACAAAAGGTAAAGGGCAAAAAAAAGATGCTATATGTTTGACATAATTAATAAAAATTGCGATTTTTACTCCCTGGAGCAAATTTCAAAAAAAGAACCTATTTGCAAACAACAATATAACATGGTTAGTATGATGGTTAATATGGAGTATGTCTCTCGGACGATGCAATACAGGCCTTACAAAGCTAGGCATGCTGAGTATCAAATTATCAATCTGATCTTGCGGAATATTACACCACTCATCAAGCAATGCCCTCCGAAGTTCCGGTTGATAGGCGGGAGGGGGTTGACGGGCTGCAATTCGTCGGCCAAGCATATCCCACACATGCTCTATTGATTCAAGTCCGGTGAGTATACTGGCCAATCCATACGGGTGATATCCTCCAATTGAAGGCATTCGTCTGCAATGTTTGCACGGGTGAGGACGGGCGTTCTCATCCATAAAAAGAAAGCGCCTTCGATGGGCCAAAGACCACCGTACTAGGACTCTGGATGACTGGAAACGCGTCCTTTGGAGTGACGAGTCACGTTACCCCTTTCCGTTCCGATGGACGTGTTTTGGGTATGGCGTTTACCAAAGAGAACGCCTTTTGCCCGAGTGTGTGTCTTCCCAACTGTAAAGTTTGGTGGAGGAGGATTGATGGTATGGGCCTGTTTCTCCTGGTATGGGTTCCGCTGGTGAAGGTTGAGGGTGCGATGAATGCCGATAGATACTCTGTGATATTCTCGACAATCATGTCCTTCCTACCTTGTGGGCAACATACGGTATGGAGGATTGCTGGTATCAAGACGACAACGCAACATGCCATGTTGCAAGGAGGACTCTTGATTGGTATGTGCACAACAACGTTAAACGCAGGGGTGGCCGGCGCAGAGCCTGATCTTAACCCAATTGAACATCTCTGGGACGAATTGGACCGTCGGTTGAGGGCCTGCACCCCACTCCCCAAAAGCAAGCCTGAACTATGGAATTTCCTGTTAAACATTTGGAAGGAAATTCCTCTTTTGCCACTATGGCTAATTTAGTGGAAAGCATGCTCAGAAGGGTTGCAGCTGTGATCGCAGCCAAAGAAGGCCCTACCTCCTATTAATTTTAATAAATATGCGTTTATATCGTTATAGAGTCGTGTCCCGTCACTTTCTTCCACATAGTGTATTTTAGAGTTCAATTTCTGTGTGATTCTGAATTATCCTTAATTTATGGGCATGAGTGTATATCCAGATGCAATATCCTCGTAAGATCTTCCTCTCCCAGGTTATAAACATCTTCTTCTGTTTTTGAGTTAAGGTCCAGGATCAATACTATAATAGCCGTCGAAAATGTTGCGAAATCGTTAAACCTGCACGACAATGGTCCCAAATGCCTCAGATTAACGAGAGCTTATTGTATAAGAATTTACAATAGGAAATGACACATTATGCACAAAAAGTAGTTTCTTTTTAAATTATCAAGTTAATAGCCAGAGCTTCAAAAAAAGTGTTTTTTGTGCAAATGGAGGTATAGACAAAGTTTATAACAATTGGAGATCTATTAGTATAACAGAAGCTAGCAAAAGGCGTGTTCAATGCTAAAAGTATGGGCATTAACGCATTACACGTTAAAAGCAAATTCTCTTAAAATTCTTTTGTTCAAAGGGTTTTGTTGGTTAATATCGAATTAAATGCTTCAGTAATAATTATAGAAAAATTTCCTTGAAACCAAAAAGTGTGTGTGTAACATATGGCTTTATTGGAAATCAATCCATTACAATAAGGATCCCACACAAAGAAGGAACAAGCAGAAGAAAGTAAATATACAGCAAGACAGTAATTGACAATAAGTCGATCTCCCACATCACAAAAAGTCAAAGGGAGAGAGTAAATAAAGGGAGAGGTATGCATTTTATTTCAGTCCATAAGGCCCCTGGCCTCCCAATACAACTAACTGCAAGACTTATCCTTGTTCAGTCCTGGACATTTCAAAAAAGATGTTCTGAATTCATTGTACCGGCTGTACATATTGGGCAAGTGTTCGAGGCGATGACACCTACAGTATCCTGTTAAGGTGTTCTGCAAAACAATCAGGTCCAGTGCCAATCGAAAGTTGGCAACCGCCTTCAAGTGGTCTAGTATTAAAAAGATTTTCCAGCTGTCTTGAATATTGTGCCACTTCTTTTCCTTCAGATTTAATTAGGATCCAAAAGTTATTTACTCTAAAATTGGGTCGAAGCCCACACACAACAATCTGGCTTGTTGTTGGCTAAAGAAACGACATGCGAAGAGAACAATGAAAGGAAACGGTTTTTGGATTTTACGAATCGCTGCAATGGTTCCCCAGCCGGTGACAAATGAGGGTGTCTTACTTACCCAAAATCGTCTGTCGACTTCTGAATTTTTCGATGAATTCTTTGGTGGGGAATAGTCTGTGGTTGTGGCTCCTCAAGAGTACACCACAAATTCAATTTGTAAAAATTAGGATGAAAAAATAATAAAATTAAGAATGGTAAAAATAAGGATGAGAAATATTAAATTAAGAATGGTAAAAATATGATGAGAAATAATAAATTAAGAATGGCAAAAATATAGGGAAAATTAATAAATTAAGAATGGTAAAAATAATAAATTAAGAATGGGAAAAATAATAAATTAAGAATGGTAAAAAAAAAAGGACGAAAAAAATAAGAAATTAAAAATTAGAAATGAGTAATTTACGAGTGATAAAAATAAATATGAGAAATAAAAATTAAGTATGAGAAATAAAATTATGAATTGTAAAAATAAGGATGAGAAATAAAAATTTAATAATAGTAAAAATATAGATGTTAAATAAAAAATGAAAATGAAAATAATAAATTAAGAATGGTAAAAATAAGGATGAGAAACAAAAAAACTATGAAAGAGAAATAATAATAAAAATTAGAAATAAGAAATTAATAATTTTATAAATAAGGATGAAAAAAATTAATAATAGTAAATATAAGGATGAAAAATAACAAATTAATAATGGTAAAAATAAGAATGAGAGATAATAAATTAAAAATCACAATTAAGAAATTACGAACGATAAAAAATAAAGAATGAGAGATAGAAAATTAAGTATGGTAAAAATAAAGAACATTTTTGTGAATGATAAAAATAAGGATAAGAAACAAAAAATTAAAAATGGCAAAAATAAAAGGTGAAAAAATAATAAATTAATAATGGTAAAATAAATGAGGATGAGATAATAAATTAAAAATCAGAATTAAGAAATTACGAACGATGAAAATAAGAATGAGAAATAGAAAATTAAATATGGTGGTAAAAATAAGAAATTATAAATGATAAAAATTAGGATAGAAAAACAAAAAATTAATAATGGTATGGTAAAAATAAGGGTGAAAAATGATAAATTAAGAATAGTAAAACTGAGAATGAGTAATAAATTAAGAATGCTAAAATAAGGATGAGAAATAAAAAATTAAGAATGAGAAGTAAGAAATTAAGAATGGTAAAAATAAGTATAAGAAATAAAAAGTACGCATGGTAAAAATAAGGATGAGAAATAAAAAATTAAAAATGATAAAAATAAGAATGAGCATTAATAAATTAGGAACAAAAATAAGGATGAGGAATAAAAAATTAAGAATAGTAAAAATAAGGAAAAAGAAATAAATTACGAATGGCAAAAAAAAAAAGATGAGAAATAAAAAAAATTAGGAATAATAAAAATAAGGATAAGAAATAAATTACAAATGGCAAAAAAATAAAGATGAAATAAAAAAAAAAAATTAAGAATAATAAAAATAAGGATAAAATAAATTACGAATGGCAAAAATAAAGATGAAATAAAAAAATTAGGAATAATAAAAATAAGGATAAAAGAAAATAAATTACGAATGGAAAAAATAAAGATGAGAAATAAAAAAATTAAGAATAATAAAAATAAGGATAAGAAATAAATTTTGAATGGCAAAAATAAAGATGAGAAATAAAAAAATAGTAAAATAAGAATGATAAATAAAAATAAAAATGTTAATAACGAAAATATTATTATTCATCTTTAATGATATAAAACTTTAACTTTTATTGCCATCAGATTGTCAAGCCACGTCTAAAAATATTGACAGGCCCCTAGTGATGTCATAAGTTACAGTGAAAAATTAAAGTAAAAAATTTTACTGCCTTAATTTCCAATTATATGCTTTTATTTTTATAATATTTTAGATTACAAAAATAATTATATAACATTACAAATAATCATAGTATTATTATTTCATTAAAAGTCTAACAAGTAAAAAAAAATTATTGCGAGTTCTTGGACAAAAATGATTACTTTATTTAGCCAATTTATGTATTAAAAAGCAAGTAATTTAAAAAACTCAAACCTTTAGTTCTGCATCGAAATTTTTTTTCATAAAAAAACGTTCACAGAAATATTATTTTATTTCCTGTAATCTAAATACGTCTGTTAATTAATTATTTGTCTTCGCTTTTCACATAAATTTAATTTGTAAGGAATTTTTAATAATAAATATTTTGAGAAAATCTTGATTTTGTTTAAAAATAATTTTTTTTATGATGTAAAAAGATATATTTGATTAGTTACTTTTTGAGAGAAAAAGTACTAAATTAAAATAGCATAAATTAATGATAATAAAAATAATGTAATAATTACAGAAATTAAAAATGAATTTCTATTACTTTTTAATCAAGAAAGTTGAAAAAAATATGATTTAACTTAAAAAAATTTTCATTAACATGCAAACTGTACATTAAATATGCATTTGTTCAAAATACATCTGTGTGCAAAAAAGCAATAAAAAGGATAACCATTAAAATGTGAATTGAATTTTCTGCAATTTTTTTCTGTTGTTTTATCTGTATTTGTTTCGATTGTTTATTAGTTTCATATCATTTATTTATACTGCTTCGCAAATTATGTGCATAAATTTATGATTGCTAAAAGAGAACCGGCGGATAATACATTAGTTTTCCAAATAAAGGGAACTAGGTTCGAAAACTCGACAAGTGCATCCGAATCGAATGATCTCAAAGTTTAGCCAGGGGTGAGCACTAAATCCCTCAGCTGGCAAGACTTTCTATTGGAATTTCAAAAAAGAAATGGAGAACGTTAAAGCAAACACTTAATCACACCTTTTAGAAATCCTCATCATCAATAGCGACAATATCATAATCATCACGACAGCCCAGGTTGGGACAAGGGCTTTCTTTTCGGAAAGGTTTCCCTGCATTCCTCTGAGGGACAATTGTCCTTCAATTCTTTAGTACAGAAAAATCTTTTTCAACAGCAGCTATCCATCGCAACTTGGATCGTCCTCTTCCTCTTTGTCCCTCCTGGTTTTGCAAAACTGAGCCTTTACAGGGTTTAAATAATTCATTCTAAAATATGAGCAGCCCAGTTTAATCTATTGATCTTAATCAATTTTATAATATCTGGGTCTTTAAAGCAATTATAAATTTCTGCTTTGTGCTGTGTCTTTTCCAACAAATTACTTTCCTTAATGTCTGCACGTCCAAGAATAGCTCTTAAAATCTTCCTGCTCAAATATACCCAAATGGGCATCATCAAGTCTAAGTTTCAGAGCTATAGACCAAAATAGGTCTAATAAGGGTTTTATATATTAGAAATGCGCTTTCAAAAGGCTCAGTGAAAATGACACAATGTAAAAATCCCCCGCCTGGTGTGCTGGGGTAATGCTAAATCTACTATATATCTGTTGTTGTAATGGTGAAATATAATATTCTTATCTGATAAGTTTAAATAAAAAAGAACTTTTAACTTTAACTTTTCATCAACGTCTAAGTTAAATAGTGCTGATCAACTTAAATACCAAATTCAACCGTCCACAAAAGTTTCTGTGTAAAATTAAACAGTAATATTAATTTCTTGTGTTATAATTCTGTTAGTTAAAAGAATAGACTTTATTGTGTCAACGCTAATTACACCATCTGAGGTTCTACGAGACACTAATGAGTCGTCCTTCAAGGACTCCCAACACTAAAAAGTGCATCACATTGTGTTACCATGTCATTGCTCTAATGGTAAATTTAAGTACTCTCAGCTGATAAATATTTAAATACAAAGAACTCTTAACTTTAACTTTTCCTCAATATAAACGTTTCAGCTTCAAAGTTCAGCTTAAGTCCGAAATTTAATTGCCCACAATAATTTCTCTGCAAAATTTAGGCAGTAATATTAATTTATTGTGTTGTAATTCTGTTATTTAGAAGAGTAGACTTAATTGCGATAACGCTGATTACACCATCTGAGATTCTACGAGACACTAAGAGTCGTTCTTCAAGACTTACAGCGGTCTAATGGCCAATTGGCTAGCGCTATGGCCTTTTTGGTACTACAGGCTTCAGGTTATAATCCTGCAGATGAATGGATGTTTGAGAGTGGTTCGGAATCCACATTAAACTGTAGTTTGGTCTGTTTAGCTAAAGTGTGCAAAATGACAGTGAGCAACAAACCAAATTAATTAAAGATTTACAAGCCTAAAAATGAGTGGCACTGTGTTGTCCACACCATTGCTGCAAAAGGTGATTAAAGCGTATAAATAGGGTATAAATGGTATAGTAGTATAAATGGGCACTCACAGTATAAATGGCGTAAGTAGTATAAATGGGTACTCACTAACTTGTGGCCTCCTGCGTGCCGTTCAGGTACTTGAACTTTGCAGATGGTCAGAGGCCAGAGTGGCTGCGGACGAAAAAGCTGTTGCTGCGATTCACGTAGATGGGGCACCACTCTCCGGCAGAACGTGGAACCAAAGTCAGTGCTGACGGCTATGCACCACAGCAGGAAGGCCAGCAGCAACCCGACGCTGGCCACCACCAGGCATCGCCGCTCGAAGGCCAGTACCTCGGCAGGGTCGCGGCCAGCCACGCGCCGGCGAATCTTCTGGATGGCACTTTTTGCTTGCGGACACGTTCCGGTTTCTTGTGCTGCCACCGGTGTCGGACATCTTGCTTTGTGGAGATCTGTAGATCTGGATATTAGTCTTTGTAGAAATGTTACAAGTTGTGCGCCAGCCAGCATTTCTCTACAGAACCAAGATTATATGTGGCACCTTTATCCAACAATTATCTTCATGTGAAATTATCATCATACAGGACACCGCTTGTCTGTTACGGATGAATGACACACTTTCAAATTATGTTGTCTTCTTAAAGCACAAAGAGTTTCTCCCAATTTAAAAAGTTTCAATAACTCACTTTTGTTTTATCTCACCACAAAATGATCTGTAAAATAGTTCCACTGATATACTTCCTACTGTCCACTTAAAATTTTCAAACATGCAGATATAACTACTTGATTTTTAAATATGTCACTTGCATAATCACAACTCATCATACTTTAAACTGTGGAATTTTAACAAAATATCTAAGATTTACAGAATAAAAGTTTTATGGTATGTTATTTCAATAAACATATACTAAATTCGTGTAGAAAGCATTTCAAAGGTCATGTCAAAAGCACTAAATTCTAATAGAAAATGATGGTTTTTAGTTTCTTTACTCAGCTGAGATTCATACAACTACTGCAATGGTTTAATTCTCTCATTTTCAGAGACAATGTTATTTATGCAAAATAAAATTCAGAGAAAGGTTATTTCAACATATTTTTTTCATTTCTGTAAATGAATAGGTGGATTTATCACAGAAAATATCAATAAAAATACTTATCTTGTTCAATCTTTAAAAGAACTTATGTCATCTCTTTTATATCACCAGAATTATAGAATGCTTAAATTAAATTATAGCACTTATTTAACGACATTTTGTACAACTCAAAGTGCAGAATAGTTTGATCTTTGGATAAACAATGTTTCTTTTTTTCTTTTGTATTGTATTTATTGTAGTATCCAATTTAAAAAAAATTTCTCTAGACAACCTTGGATGTTCTCAAGATTCAACTTAATACACAAAAGTTGCAAAATTCAAGTTGGCACTTTCAAGAAGAGGTATTTCTAGGCGAAAAGTGTTTCATTTTCATTCAGAATCTTGTTATCAGGCTTCAACTACTTCGAAGTTGGTCTTGAATGCAGAGGGAGGCAATAAAAAAGTGATGTCTTCTCAAGGCTGTTTATTCCGGGACTGAGCAGTTTTTCCTGTCAAGCACTTCTTAGCAGCTGCAAGAAAAGGATCAACATCAGAAAATTAAAAACCAGTTTCAGAAATACTGGATAAATAAAAGAAAACATTGCAACTGCTAAAACAAGAGGAGTACTAGTATTCGAAGACGTCAATTTAAAATTATTTTCGTCTTAAAAAAAAAGTTTTTATTGGAATGATCGTTCAATTTTTTTCAATCTTTTTTTTTTTTCAATTTTTCAATTCTTCAAATCTTCGTTCAATTCTTTTTTCGTTTGAATGATAGTTCATTTCTGTAGTTTTACACTAAACATAGAGGGAAAAAATTTAGTTTTATTACAAAAAAAACAAAGCGAACTTACAAAAATTTAAAATTCATAATAAATTCATGGTTAATAATAATTAATCATGGTCAATAACTTTAACAGCAGAGTGGGCCGTAGTTTCTTTGAAGAGATTTCATGTGCATTCCTCTGGTGAAACAATGGTTCCTCAATCCTTAACTAGTACAGCAAACTCATTCTCAACTGCGTTCGAACATCTGCAAAGCCTGGATCTCTCTCTCTTCCTCTTTTGTCCTGTGGCTTTATCAAACGAATAATAATTAAAACTAAAATCCGGTTAAAATTTCAATTTTGTCTGGTATGAACATAATTTATTCTACCAATTTTTATGTGGAGGACCTGAATACGTAGGGTTGAACAATAATTCCAGATCTGCAGAACACTATGAAAATAGCGAAGCACAGTAATGGCTGACGTCCTTTGTTTAATAGCGATCATATCATTTATTATATTTTTAATGTAATTTCAGTCAATTTACAAAAAAAAAAAAAGCATTTACATTTAGGCTTTCATTCACATACAAATCACGCGTAATGTAAAAGAAACACGCACCAGTTTCCATTTTTGAGAAGGCGGAGTAATATCGGTTTATAATTAAAATAGTGCAGTTTTGTAGCTTCTCCACAGAATCTTCTTCTCAACTTCATTGGCGCAACAGCCCCCACATTGGGCCAAGGGAGTCTGTCTAATAGCAAATTTCAGGAAACAGGAGATGTTTTTCTTTTTCCAGTGACTGCGCAACCCTCTACAGTGTTGAACCAGACCACAGGTTGGAAGGTGGTTTTACTGACACTTTACAGCATCCTTGTTATCACCTTTGGGCTCCCAGAATCGGGAAACCTGGGACACCAGAGCTTGTCATTCGGCCATCAGGCCCTTATATAAATATATATAGAGAGAGAGAAGAGAAAGAGGTCCTTGGCCCACCAGGGAAGATGTTGCCCCAATGAAGGAGAAAAAGAATAATAACACTTATATATATACTATCTGGAGAAGAAAGTGACGGGACGACCCGTGGAAAAGTTGAAAAGTCGACAATACAGCCTGTCACATGGGCAACTTAGCTAGGTATCACGGTGTCGAGCCATATCCTACTAAATACTCTGTGGGAGTCGACTAGAGGTTGTTTTGTCAAGATGCCGCCACGGGAAAGTTGTCTGAGTTCGAAGAAGGTGCGTTGGTTTACGGATTGCATCTTGCCAAGGTGTCATTAGGGAGATATCCCGTCTCCAGTAACTGCTCCAAAATCAACTGTAGCACTTGTTGTGTGTCGCTTTAGAGACTGAGGACACTGTCAAGAACAAACCCCGAAGTGGACGACCTACGGTTCTCTCCAGCAGGGACCGGCGAGGTGCGCCGGTAAAGAGGAGATTCGAGAAGTAACCCGTCAAACATCCATGGATAACATCGCTTCAATGAGTTGTAGACACAGCCACGAGGTGTGGCCGTTTCGACACAAACTCTTCGTCCGGAGCCATAAGTTAGGTTACACACTGGACGTTGGGCGGCCGCGCAAAGCTTAACTTTGATTACGAAAACCAACAAGAAAGCGCGCCTTCCGCGATGGGCCCAAAAGACCACCACGTGCCCGGACTCTGGATGACTGGAAACGCGTCCTTTGGAGTGACGAATCACGGTTTGCACACTTTTCCGTTCCGATGGACGTGCTTTGAATGGCGTTTGCCAGAAGGAGGCTGCCTTTTGCCCGAGGTGTGTCGTCCCAACTGTAAAGTTTGGTGGAGGAGGATTGATGGTATGGAGGGCTGTTTCTCCTGGTATGGGGCTGGTGAAGGTTGATGAGCACAATGAATGCCGATAGATACTGTGATATTACTCGACAATCGCTGCTCTCTTTCCTGCCTTGTAAGGGCAGGGAAGTACGGTATGGATGATTGCTGATATCAGAAGACGACAACGCGTTCGCGCGTGTTGCAAAAGAAGACTCTGACTGAAGTTAATGGTATGAGCAACAACCTTAAACGCGCATGGAGTGGCCGGCGCAGAGCCTGATCTTAACTCAGATTGTGAAGACATCTCTGGGACATGAATTGGACCAGTCGGTTTGAGGGCCACTGCGGTACGCACGCCGCGCGCGCGAGAAGCCTGAGGAGCTAGTATGGAACTTCCTGTTCTGCCATTTGGAAGGAAATCCCTCTCTTGCCACTATGGCTAATTTGAGTGGAAAGCATGCCCAGAAGGAGGGTTGCAGCTGTGATCATGCGCTGGCTGTAGTCAAGGAGGCCCTACCTCCTACCATTTTTAATAAATCATGCGTTTAAGTCATGCGTATGAATAGTGTCGTGGCGCGTCCACTTTCTTCCAACGTGGTGTATGTACTTTAGTGTATATCATCATCATCATCAATCATCGTGGCGCAACAGCCCCATGGTCTGGTCAAAGGACGTCTTCCTACTGTCAGGTGACGAGACTGATAGCGTTGTGTTTTTCTTTCTGCACGGGTACGTTTTCAGTCACACGCCCAACTCTCAGCAGCATGTGGAGCCAGAGACTCTACGGTAAAAAGTGGAGTGCAGAATCACTAAAGCATCCCTCACTAATCGAGGCGCTGGGGCGTTGAGTCACTCAGCTATCGGGCGCTTTGCTGGATTCTACCCACACTAATTTCCTTTTTAGCCATTTTGTATTATGTTTGACCTTACCAAGTTTTTAAAGAACTGAAGGAAGAAATAATTAGTGAGAATTTTTGGCTGTATTTGGAGGCCCTCCACCACTTAAAAGTAGTTTCAAGAAACGAAACATTTCACACACATATCAGTGAGAGCAAGAAAATGCACACTTGTGAAACTTCACTGTTTCAAATTGAACTTTGAAATTAAAAGAAGCTAGAACTAACGTCACTTACATATGAAATGGGTAACATTCTACTGAAGCAATTCAATCAGGTGGGGGAAAAAATTAAATAAGGATAGAGTTTTTTTAATGGAGTCGTGACCACTTTACAGATGAGAGCCAGATCACAGTGCGCTAATGCAAGCTTAGAGCAGTAATAAAATAGAGTGCGTCCCTCTATTCTAAAAAGGAACAAAGATAAAAGCAAAGCATCCTATTATCTTTACTAGATTTGGAAACAGCTTCATTGCTCCTTGGCTCCTGCCCGCATTTATTTAGTACACGTAAAGCAAAATATGCTGCGAAGCAATTGTATATGAATATACGCACATGAAATTCAGCTTCTCGGGTCTTACATTTATTGAACTATCTGTTTATTAGAGATGAATTACCTAGATACAAAAGAAGAATGTAATTATTTTGCTTATAACTCTGATCATTTGTTACAGCGTGAAATATAACATAAAACATTACAAACACTTCATATAAATGAATATTTTATAATAATCAATTTGGAGGTATCACACAAGAAAAGTTTATTAATAGAATATAAATAAAAAAATGTATTTGCATCTAAAAAAAATGTTACAGGTTTACATGAACAGCTTAGAGTAATAATATATGGCCCAACAATAGTAAAGATTATTGGCTAAAATCGCACATAAACCTATCACCACATGCATTAAACTATAAAGTAAAAGTATTACGTTTGCACTAAACTAGCGCCAGCCAATGCGCATTATATTACATACTACCACTCTATATGGATACAAGAGGAAAAATAAAGGCGTTACAATAGTTGGCACTGCTTAGCAACTTGGCGGTCTTTTTCTCCTGCGATCATTTATTTAGAAAACGTATAACGTATTTACAAAGCGATTCTGAACTATGCAGAAATTCTTTCTTCCACCAAGTCATGCATTTATTTAACCGTGGTGCTTACTAAAGATAAATGAGATACACGAGAAATGCTATTTTGCTTATGACTCTGATCTTTTATAGAAATAGAGGGAAACACATTTCGGTTGCAGCTCATATCGAAGAAATGAATATTTTAGGATTTAATCATTTTTGAATTGAAAATATTACACAAGAAAATTTATTAATAATATAATGTAAAAGGTCCAGATATTTACATTTTATTTATGTAATATACATTTGTTTTACAGTTATTGTGCGTAGCATTGATTAACTGCATATTGCTTCTTTGAATGTGTACATCTTAGTTTATAAACGAGTTTGCTGTTACACTTTTGCAGCCAGGATGTTCAAGGTGACCTGCGCTTAAAGCATCAAAATGAAACATTTTTGAAATATATAAGTATACGAATGTAGTAACATAACCTGTGGCAACACAATACACATGTAAGAGTGATAAACACATGAGTATTTGTTTTGCCAGAAGCCACCATACTGCGAGATAAGCGCCCTTTCCTACTACAGGAGGTAGAAAGCCGAGCCGTTTTTAACTGTTTGGCGTTTTTGTCAATTTTCTACTAGGTAGTCTGCCCAATTACGTTCTAAAGTATACAGACGAGTCATAAAGCGCCTACGTCCCGGTTTGTCGGGGAGTTACTACAGCAATCTGTA
>BPLR01007774.1:0-42402 GCA_021605095.1 Caerostris extrusa
AAGTACATAACAACAACCTATCACTCCAAATTCGCCAGCAGATAAGCAGTGTTGGGGGAGTTATATTACATGCAATTAGTGTTTTGTACTAATGAGAACACCCCTGCCACTCAAATCTGATAGCAGATATTCAGTGAATAATGAGACTCATGAAATTAGCGATTGTCTGTGCGACCTTTACAAGTCGAAACAATTACAGTTGGCATATGGACTACGCAGTGAATTGTTGCATCGTGATTGGTGAAAGACCATGGGCTGAGAAAATGTCTAATCCAATGAGAAGTGAGAAAATCTGACCTCCTCCGCCGTCCCCCCCCCCAGACGGATTTTCTTAAAAAGAGAGGTTTTTGGTGAAGAAAGCACTAAAGAGTTTTTGCGATGAGTCGATAAAGTGAGCCCCTTTTGTGGTTCACGTCCTGGGATAATTAAGGTCTGCTGCAGTTCACGTGTTTTGAGATTTGACGTAGACTCGAGAACTGTACTTGTGATTTAATCGTGCAGTGATCAAATTTATATTTTAATTCTGTTGGCCCTGTTCCTGAAGCCGTTATAGGTCTTGTATAGTCCGAGACATTTCAACTTGAATATGGAAAAGTTTATGGAAATATCTTCTCTAGCTAATGAACTCTACACAAAAACTCTTAAAGCTTCCTGAAACAAAATAAAAATTCTAGTTTTGTAACTAGTACATATTAAATCAATTAAAATTACTTTAATTCCATTTTAAAAACGTAACATATTCAAATTATACCCAAATAATTATAGTTCGTACAAATTATACTACTGAAAATATTAGCATTTATCACGATGATGGAAAAGAAGAGTAACAGTGTTAAAAAAGAAAGAAATATTTCACTATTGATTATTCATGCATGAAACGAATAAATAAAAATACGTCAAAGTGAACGAATCTAACGTCACTCAAAAAACACAACAACAAATCTCATCGTTCAACGAAACGGTGGCAGCGATGACGGAAACGGCGAGGTCGAAATTACTGAGATCTGCGGATACCACTTCTTTGAGAAACGACCGCCTGGAATATTTTTTTTTTCACCAGACCGAATCTCTGCTCTTTTTAAATTTTGTCCTTGCTGCAGTAGCAGGATTAGCAGCCCTCTCGCTTCCGAGACGGTCCGATGGCTAATCCGATTCGAAGAGAGAGGATTAGCCGGCGAGGGAATGAATAATTAATACGTTTTGAGCCGTGAAATGAAAAGAATCCTCCCTCTTCTTCTTCTACTTCGCCGAGAAGGAAGCAGGTTTGGTAAAAATTAAAACACGGCCATTGGAAGAGTTTTCCAAGTAAACAAATAAAATAGGGTTCACTGTGATTCCCCAGGGGTAGGTTGGAAAGGGGGTGGATGATTAGAGAAAGTGCTACCCGGAAGAAAAAGTGTTTGTTATTGATAATAAATTTTTGGAAAGGAGGAGGGAGGTTTGTTGGAAATAAGTCTTTTTTAAGAAAGATTAATCGAAAATAGTTTTAACTATAATGGTAGTGTGTTCAGGTACATGTGTATCAAGAAGATCAGTATTTTGGTTTTAAACACTTTTTTTAAACTTATGAAAATAAGCATTATTTTTCAATAGAATGACCGAGTTTTAAAAAATCAAATGAAGCTAGTTATCAGAAAATAGGTATCATGAAATGTTTAATAATTTTCACAATTGCTAAAGAATGGATTAAAAAGTTATCTCGAAACAGGACAGGTTTGGTTAGTCGCTCTACTGTCACTTTATGCACACATTGGCTAATTAGTCCGGGACATATAGTTAACTTTAAACGTTTTCCGAACCACTAACAAAACACAGCCATGGGAAGAGTTTCCAAGTATTCTGTGATTCTCCAGGGGGAAGGCTGAAAAAGGGGATGGATGATGAGAGAAAGTGCTACACAGTAGAAAAGTGTTTGTTATTGATAATAAAAATTTTGGAAGGGGAGGAAGGTTTGATGGAAATAAGTCTCTTTTTTTTTAAAGGAAGATTAGTCGAAAAATAGTTTTAACTATAGTAATAGTGGGTTCAAGTACCTGTGTTTCAAAAGATCAGTATTTTGTGGTTTTAAAAACTTTTCTAAAGTTATTCCTTACGAAAATATGCATTATTTTTCGATAGAATGACAGTGTTGTAAAAATAAATCAAATGAAGATAGTTTTCAACAAAATAGGTATCATGAAATCTTTAATAACTTCCTTTAACTTATTTTAGCACTGAAAAGGTCTTGATGATGGGAAAGAAGAATAAAAGTGTTAAAAGAAAGAAGTTTTGCCGCAAGACCATGTGTTTTGAGATTCGACGTAGATTCGAGAATTCTGAAAGTCTCCGACCATGGAGTGAACTCTACTTGTGATTTAATCGAGCACTTGTGATCACATTTTATATTTTTAATTTTCATTTCTTCGTATAATAACCCAGAGTTCCGTTTTTTTATATATGTATAGTTCTTTTGAATAAAAATTAAATTGCTCCCATCATCCTGAAAGTGGTCCTCTTCTTAAAGCCGTATAGGTCTAGTATTGGCCGATACGTTACAATGGATATGGAAATGGTTATGGACTTATCTGCTCTAACAAATGCACTCTAAAAAAACTCTTAAAAGCTTTCTGAAGCAAAGTGTAAATTCTAGTTCTGTAACTGTTACATATATTATAGAATATACATTTATTATCGGAATTATAGAATTATTTTAATTCAGTTTTAAAAACATACAAGATATCCAAGTAAAATAAAGATATATCCAAGCAATTACAGTTCACAAATTTTAGTACTGAAAATGTACCATTTGCCATGATGATGGAAAAGAAGAGTAAAAGCGTCAAAAAGAAAGAAAAATTTTCACTACTGATTATTCATGCATGTAACAAATAAATAAAAATATGGCAAAGTGAACGAATCTAACGTCACTCAAAAACACAACAACAAATCTCATCGCTCAACGAAACGGCAGGACTGGAGCAAACGGCGAGGTCGAAATTTCTCAGATCTGCAGGATATCACTTCTATGAGAAACGACCGCCTGGAATATTTTTTCACTCTGAATCTCTGCTCTTTTAAATTTTTCCCTGATACAGCAACAGGATTAGCAGCCCTCTCGCTTCCGAGACGGTCCGATGGCTAATCCGATTCGAAGAGAAAGGGATTAGCCGGCGAGGGAATGAATAATTAATACGTTTCGAGCCGTGAAATGAAAAGAATCCTCCTCTTCTTCTTCTTCTACTTCGCCGAGGAGGAAACAGGTTTGGTAAAAATTAAAACACAGCCATTGGAAGAGTTTTCCGAGTAAATAAATAAAATAGGGATCGCTGTGATTCTCATGGGGAAGGTTAGAAAAAGGGAAGGATGATAAGAGAAATTGCTACCCACTATAAAAAGTGTTTGTTATTGATAATAAAATTTTTGGAAGGGGGAGGTTTGATGGAAATAAGTATTTTTTAAGAAAGATTATTCGAAAATAGTTTTAACTATAGTGGTAGTGGGTTCAGGTACCTGTGTTTTTCAAGATGATCACTATTTTGGGTTTTAAGAATTTTACTGAACTTATTCTTTATGAAAATAAACGTTATTTTTCAATTCAATGACCGTGTTGTAAAATATATCAAATGAAGATAATTTTCAACAAAACAGGTATCATGAAATTTTTAATAACTTCCACAATTGCTAACAAACGGATTAAAAGTTAACTAAACAAGATAGGTTTAATTTGTCGCTCTACGAACATTTCATGCACACGTTGAGCTAATTAAACCCACAGTTTAACTCCTATTCTGAACCACTTCTAACTACTACTACACCACATAACATCACTGTGTCTAGAGCTGAGTTCACCCTTTACAATTTGGGAATAAAGTGGGCGAGAATAAATCTGATTGGGCTCTTTAACGCTCTACGGTCATATGAGACTGGGACTTTCAGCTTAAAGGGGATTCAGAAACACTAACAAGCATACAAGTCACCACCAGGATTTCAACATGAAGACTTTTACCAAGACCAGAGGCATACCTAGGAGAATGTATGTGCATAGAAAGAGCGTGAACATAACTTCTCTAACTAATACATTTTATATATACGTAAAAAAGTTTCTAATACGAAAATAAAAAACTCTAATAAATGCATCCCATGATCACTAAATCAATAGTTATATTTTGTAAAATTTTGCATAGATCAAATGACAGTGAATAGAAATCATAAGTGAAAGTACATATCTGAAAGAGTACATGGATAAGGGAAAAGTTTATGGACATATCTGCTCTGGTTAATGCACTCTAATCAAAACTCTTCAAAGCTTTCTGAAACAAAATACAAATTCTAGTTCTGTGATACATATTAATAAAATACAAAATTATTTTAATTCAGTTTTAAGAACATATAACCTATCCAAATAACATAAGATATATATTTAAGTAATTATAGTTCGTACAAATTTTAATACTGAAAATGTTAGTATTTGCGATGATGATGGAAAGGAAGAGTAAAAGTGTTAAAAGAAAGAAAACTTCGCTATTTATTATTCATGCGGGAAACAAATAAATAAAAATACGGCAAAGTGAATGAATCACGTCACTCAAAAACACAACAACGAATCTCATCTTTCAACGAAACGGCGAGGTCGAAATTACTGAGATCTGCGAATATCACTTCTGTGAGAAACGACCGCCTGGAATATTTTTTTTTCACCAGACCGAATCTCTGCTCTTTAAAATTTTTCCCTGCTGCAGTAGCAGGATTAGCAGCCCCCTCTCGCTTCCGAGACGGTCCGATATCTAATCCGATTCGAAGAGAAAGGGATTAGCAGGCGAGGGAATGAATAATTAATACGTTTTGAGCCGTGAAATGAAAAAGAATCCTCCTCTTCTTCTTCTTCTTCCACTTCGCCAAGGAGGAAGCAGGTTTGGTAAAAATTAAAACGCAGCCTTTGGAAGAGTTTTGCAAGTAAACAAATAAAATAGGATTCACCGTGATTCTCAGGGGAAGGTTTAGAAAAAGGAATGGATGATTTGAGAAAGTGCTACCCACTAGAAAAAGTGTTTGTTATTGATAATAAAATTTTTTGGAAGGAAGGAGAGGTTTGATGGAAATAAGTTCTTTATTTTAAAAGAAAGATTAATCGAAAATAGTTTTAACTTTAGTGGTAGTGGGTTTAGGTACCTGTGTTTCAAGAAGATCCGTATTTTGGTTTTAAGAACTTTTCTAAACTTATTCCTTATGAAACTAAGCATTATTTTTCAATAGAATGACCGTGTTGTAAAAATATATCAAAAATGAACATAATTTTCTACAAAATAGGTATCATGACATTTTTAATAACGTTAAAAAGTGCTAAAAAATGGATTAAAAAGTTATCTCTAAACAAGATAGGTTTAGTTTGTGGCTCTACGGTTATTCTATGCACACGTTGGGCTAAGTAGGCCGGCACCTAAAGTTTAATGGGATTCCGAAACTCTAACAAATATCCATGACAACGCCAGTATTCGAACACCTGTGATATCAAACGCCAAAAGCGCTAACAAATTGGCCAACCGGCCTCCAAAAAAGAAGAGGATTCCTTAAGAAAACATTGATGTACCTTAAAAGCTGTCTTGTATAATCATACGAATATCATAATTTTATAATAGTAATTTATACATTTGTATAGTTCTTCTAAATAAAAATTAAAGTGCTGCCATGATGCTGAAAGTTGCCCTCTTCTTGAAGCCGTTATAGATCTAGCATATTCAGCGACGTTAATGGGGATATGGAAAGTTTATGGATATATCTGTTCTAGCTAATGCGCTCTAAACAAAACTCTTAAAAGCACTCTTATACAAAATGCAAATTCTAGTTCTGTAACTGATACATATTAAATTAATTGAAATTGCTTCAATCCAATTTTAAAAACATATAATATATCTAAGTAATTACAGTTCGTACAAATTTTAGTACTGGAAATGTTAGCATTTGCAGTGATGAGGGAAAAGGAGAGTAAAAGCGTTAAAAGAAAAAGAAAAATGTTCACTACTGATTATTCATGCATGAAACAAATAAATAAAAATACGACAAAATGAAGGAATCTAATGTCACTCAAAAACATAACAACAAATGTCATCACTCAACGAAACGGCGAGGTCGAAATTACTGAGATCTGCGGATATCACTTCTATGAGAAACGACCGCCTGGAATATTTTTTCCAGCAGACCGAATCTCTGCTCTTTTTAAATTTCTCCCTGCTGCAGTAGTAGAATTAGCAGCCCTCTCGCTTCCGAGACGGTCCGATGGTTAATCCGATTCGAAGAGAAAGGGATTAGCCGGCGAGGGAATGAATAATTAATACGTTTTGAGCCGTGAAATGGAAAGAATCGCCCTCTTTTCTCTTCTTCTTCTACTTCGCCGAGAAGGAAGCAGGTTTGGTAAAAAATTAAAACACGGCCATTGGAAGAGTTTTCCAAGTAAACAAATAAAATAGGGTTCGCTGTGATTCTCATGGGGAAGGTTGAGAAAAGGTGATGCAGGATTAGAGACCCAGTGCTACCCAGTAGAAAAAGTGTTTGTAATTGATAATAAAATTTTTGGAATTGGAGGAAGGCTTGATGGAAATAAGTCTTTTTTTTAAAGAAAGATTAATCGAAAATAGTTTTAACTATAGTAGTATCGAGTTCAGGTACCTGTGTTTCAAGGAAATCAGTATTTTGTTTTTTAAGAACTTTCCCAAACGTATATCATTAAGTTTGCTACATACAAATAGTAAATCAACTATACCACTCCAGATATTTGGAATTATAACAGACAGGGCATATAATAAATGACTTTTTTTTTTTCCGTAAGAAATAAAGAAAAAAGTTATAATATCGAACGTTGTCATAAAAAAAAATCTTATTGTTGTTGGAATTATATGGAGTTTTACAAAGTAATATAAATACTGCTTAGTTCCACAGTATTTAAATACAAATGGTACAACAGGAAATACATACAAAAATACCAATATATCATTATATATAATAATAGCAATACCAACATACAGATGCTTATGAAAATAAGCATTATTTTTAAATAAAATGACCGGTTTGTAAAAGTAAATCAAATGAAGAAATTTTTCAACAAAATAGGTATCATGAAATCTTTAATAACTTTAACAATTGCTAAAAATGGATTAAATGTTTCCTCGTAACAAGACAGGTTTAGTTTGCCGCTCTACGGTTAATATATACACACGTTGGTCTAATTTAAATACACCTACCGTTTAATATGGATTCCAAACATCCAAGCCACAGCCACGATTCAAATTGCCTGCCGTACCAAAGGCCAGATCGCTAGACAATTGGCCATCTGGCCGCCAAAATGATTCTGTAAGTAAAACATTGATGTACCTTAAAAACTGTCTTTTATAATCATATGAAAATGATAATTTTATAATAATAATAATAACAGTTATATTAGTAATAGAACATTTTGATATACATTTTCATAATGTCATTTTGTGTTAACATTAGTTATAAAAACTTTTTAAGACACTGCATTAAAAATTTTAAGCTATTTTACTGAAGATGATACAATGATGCTGAAAAGTTTGGATAAATGTTTAGCATTAAAATTTTAAATAAAGATTAGAAAACCATCACAGTCTTTCCAATATTAAGCATTATCTGACGCTGAAAGACAGATGTTTCAAAGATAATGTACAATATTAATCCGGCTTCACTGGGATTCGAAAATATATGTAATTAGAATTAAAAATTCATAATATTTAAAAATTGCGTTAATGAAATTATTTTGTTAGTTATATTTTAACAGAACTATTGATTATTTTTCCACTACTGGAATGGATGTCAAGATCTTGAAGTGCTAGCAAAATATTTTTAATTTAAATAATAAATCAGTAGGTTGTTTACTTAGTATTGCATAAATATTAACATATATATATATATATATATATACCCGAAATGTTTGGATTCAAGATGCAAAATTTTTTTGTATAATTCATTTTATGAGTATCATTTTAATTATGGAGCAAGAATAACATAATTAATTTCTAAGTTATATTTATTTATCAGTTACAACTTGAGGGCATGCTTCTATTTCTGCTCATGACTTTTTTTATCTAAATCTTATTTTAGAAGTTCATAATAAGGTAATTCAGAGAGATGTGGAAAGATTATCCAAATAAACGACAACATTGAAAGCAGCCTTCCTAAAAAGGAATCTCAAGCGGATCTTAACAATATCGAGCAGATGGATATGAAGGCTTTTATTAATGATTGTAAAAGACTAGATCGGGCATCTTCATTTTGGAAACACCATTTAAAACACCTAGGTTCTTGTCATGTTAAAAGGTGTGTTATATTTAATCAAAATACATGTTACTGAACAGAAAGAACAGAAGGATTTCGTTTCCCATATTAAGGAAAATGTGGGTAAACGCCACACGATGATGTCTCATAAAAAAACCTATCTCCACCCAAAATTCATTTGTGCAACTACAGGAAAAAGAATTGATTACCACTGAAGAGATTTCTTTTCCTGCAACTCTTTTCAGCCAATAGAGCGGATTGATGACGCCTCCTTAAAAGATCCCTCAACTTATAGGTGCACATTTCAATGAGCAAATTTCTATTAAGGTGTCTGAAAATTATATCAAGTGTTTTGAGCCTACTGAAGAGTCCCAAAATTAGTTGATTTTTTTTTTTTTTTTTTTTTTTTTTGTTTCAGAAAAAGAAGTTTACTTTTTTAAATTCCCAAATCATCGTGTCCAATTAAATAGTAATCAAGGGGCTTTCAGTCATCACCACTGCTGAAGAAATCGAAAAGGCACAAAAAGGAAAAGTTTCTAAATACCAAGTTATTCAGTTCAAGGTTAGACTTAAAAATTCATATTTGTATGACAGCATAACCTCCCATGATCCGCTGAGAATTCTAAAAATCGTTGATTTGAAAACATTATTTTACTTTACGGTTAAGGTGGAGAAGTTCAATAGGAAACCTGGGACAACCCAGTGTTTTAATTGCAACAATTTTCACCATGGAAGCAGTAATTGTAGTTTCAGAAAAAGATGCATGAAGCGTAGAGAGCCACACTTCTTCAAGGAATGTACTACGGTTGTGCTAATTGAAAATCCAACGGTATTAACTGTGGCCAGAAAGGACCTTCAGCCTCCTGAAGAAACTACAGTAATATTCCGAAGCTTCCACCTAAAACTCAAGAAAAATTTCAAGCCTCTCAGAAGAAAAAGTTTTTCTTCCAGAATAGTTGGACACACTGTGCTAAACATGCTAAAGATTCAACCAACGTTACTACTCCATAGTAAACGGGATCTCCAAGAAGATTCTCATATGATGGTAAAGGCCTTCTTTGATTTAAAAGAGTTTGCAACAAACTTAATTCTATGGGAGGTATAGAAAATGTCTTTAACCGTCACCTCAACTACAAGAACCCAATAAAATTATTCCTCTCGAAATTATTCCTTTATTTTTTTTTGTTTAGTCAGAAAATTTAGTCAGTTTCTTTGCGATTTTCTATTGTTGCTGTTTCTTTCTGCAATTTGTAATATATTTATGGCTTTGAATATTCTATGAGCTTCGACCTAAAGCTACGTTTCCTATTTATAAAATAACAGGAGTGCGTGGCCGTTACATAGCCAACGCACATTGTTAACCTGCTATCTAAAACATAATTAGTAATTTAATTAGACAATGTTTTAATAAATTAGACAAAATTTTAACCTTATTTCTAAACAATTAAGATATTAAATAAATTTCTTCTATAAAAATAAATATCAATTTAAAATTTTATCTGAAATTGAAAATTGAATTTTTCTAATTTAAAAATAGGATTGCTTCTATCTCTTTTTAGTTGTTCACAATCATAATTAAACTATGTAACAGGTTTGGAACATATCAAAATATTTAATTTATTAGATTCAGGTAAAATAAAAATACATCATAAATATGAAATACTTGAAATTTTTAAAAAATAATGGCTGAATTCATGTTTGATCCCCTATTTCTCCATGCTGATAAAAGCAGACAATTCTCGAAAAAAAAAAATTTAAAAGCGTTATATTACAAAGAAAAAGTACAGTTTTCATATAACTAAATAATAAGTAATCAGAAAATTTTCATAATCTTTGACTAGGCATTAGACAAAAAAATTTGGTTTTAATTGCAAATCTTTTGTTTTATATATAGAGATATCATTGTAAATTTGTATGCAAATTTATTATTTTACGCAAAAAGGTTACAAACTATATTACAAATACTATTTTCCTGTTTTGAAATCCTCGTGATAAAAATATTCTTCAAGATCTGTAGACATATAAAATAATAGTAGCATTAAAAAAATTCAAATTTTTTTACCATAATGCTCATTATAGTACGCATTTTTAAACGTTAGTTGCATTATCTTTAATTTAATTTTAGAATTACTTTTTTTAACTTCTATTTCATTACAAAAAAAGGTTCTCCTTCTTTTTGCAATTATAGGGAAATATATAAATTAGCAAAAGAAGAATTTCCCTCTTTTACAAAATTCCCTTTTACTAATTTTGCTCGTTAACTCACCAATCCAACTTCATCAATTTCTTTAAAGAAGGAAGTTAATATTGAAACTTTGATGAATGATAATAATAAATAGTACGAAAAGATTTAGAAATAGCATAAGCCTCGTGAAGCAAGCGAATTTTTGTTCAATGCCTTGAAGTAGTAGCACTGAAAAGTAGTAGCAGGAAAATAGCTAAACAAATTTGTTTCACTTTGATTTGTTCTTTATGCAAATTAATAGTTGCCTTTATAAATTTTATTTTTAGCTTTTATTGTTTAAATATTTTACGAAGAGGCAACATTTTAATTATTTTGAGAATATGAAAAGTAGGAATGCAAAGTAGGGAAATATAAATTAGCAAAGGGATATATTTCCCTTTTTAAAAAAAGAAATTTTCCCTTTGCTAATTTTGCTTGTTAACTTTAACAATTGACTTCATCAATTTCTTCAACGAAAGAAATTACATTGAAATTTTAATGAATAATAATAATAAATAGTACCAAAAGATTTCGAAATAACATAAACCACATGAAGCCAGAGAAGTTTTTGTGCAATATCTGAAGTAGCAGCTCAGAAAAGTAGTAGTAGTAGTAGTAAGACAGTTGCTTGAAGAATTTGTTTGATTTCGATTTGTTTTTTATGCAAATTTATAGTTGTTTTTATAAATTCTATTTTTAGCTTTTATATAAAAAGTCTCCACGTGTCAGATATACATTCATGTCCATGAATTATGGGATAATTCAGAATCACACAGAAATTGAACTCTAAAAATAAAAATTTCACCTGTAGAATTATCACACACATCTTGAAGAAGAATATGCAAATTACAGGAAACCACCAGATGGCGCGGATAGTACGTCACAATGACGAGAGTGTAAGAGGGGGATATATAAGGAAAGGTGGCAATGAAGTAAAATTGTTCACAAGCGAATTGTTACAGCACAGGTCGCCCCCTGGAGTTACAACGCCGAATGAGGACCGGTATTTAGCAGTTACTGCCAAAAGAAACAGACGGAGCATAGCATCAGACCTGTCTCGTCAGCTCTCTTCAGCTACCGGTACGACAGTTTAAGGCAGACCGTGTACAGACGCTTAAGGCACATTGGTCTATATGCTCATAGATGTGTTCCACTTACCGCAACTCACTGTCGCCTGCGATTAACCTGGAATAGAGAGCCTGTATTGTGGACACCGCAACAGTGGTCTGGTGTGATGTTTTCCGACGGGACCAGGTTTAGTTTGCAGTCTGATTCTCGCCACACACTTTCATATGGAGAGCGCCAGGTACCCGTTACCACCAAGAGAACACCTTGAACGACACTGTTATGGGTGGTGCAGGATGGCTCGTTTGGGGAGGAATTATTCCTGGTTCCAGAACTGACCTGCATGTTCAGTGTGTAACGCTGACAGGCCACATCTATCGGGATGTCATTCTGGAACAACATGTACGTTTGTTTCGGGGCGCCATGGGGGCTGAATTTCTGTTTATGGATGACAACGCCCGTCCTCACCGTGGAAACATTGTAGACGAATGCCTTCAATTGGAGGATATCACCCGTATGGATTGGCCAGCATATTCACCGGACTTGAATCCAATAGAGCATGTGTGGATATGCTTACCGACGAATTGCAACCCGCCAACCGGAACTTCGAGGGCATTGCTTGATAAATGATGTAATATTCCCCAAGATCAGATTGATAATTTGATACTCAGCATGCCTAGGCGTTGTAAGGCCTGTATTGCATCGTCCGGGAGACATACTCCATATTAACCATCATACTAACCATGTTATACTGTTTTTTGTAAATAGGTTCTTTTTCGAAATTTGCTCCAGGGAGTAAAAATCGCAATTTTTATTAATTATGTCAAACATATAGCATCTTTTGCTCTTTTACCTTTTGTTTAATAAATAGATTTTACAAATAAGTCAAATTTGTTTTGCTTCTGTCTCTTTCTCTTTGCCTGAACTTCTTTATCCTTAATTTATGGACATGAGTGTATATACATAGAAGAAGCGAGAAATGAATTTTTTTGATTTCTTTTTATTCTTTATGCAAATTCATAGTCGTCTTTATAAATTCTATTTTCAGCATTTATTATTTAAAATTTTTACTAAGTGACAATATTTAAATTATTTCTATTATTTGAAAAGTAAGAATGTGAAATTTTTCGACGTATATATATATATATATATAAAATATAATAAAATATATAAAGAGAGAAAAAATCTAATCTATCTTTTTCATGTGATAATTTTATCTCTTATTTATATATATATATATAAGAGAAAAAAATTATCACATTGGATTCTTTTTCTTTTAGTTATGCAGTATTTAGAATTCTTACCAACATTTTTACAACAGAACTTTTGTTTTTTTATTTAGTTTTAACTAGATCATTAAAAAAGGGCGTCTGGAAATTCTACGTGGCCCTTAAATTGCAGCCAGTGATCGAGCAAGAACGCTATGTGAACGCTTTACTGTGTCCAAAAACTAAGACCATTTTCAATTTAAAATTCCCAGGGCTTATGGAATTTCAATTTTTTTCCTTTTTAAGGTTGCACTGTCTTGACATCTGTGTGAAATTTGGCGTCAAATATTCATTGGTGTTAGAGTTACGCTTGGCTATGGAGACGCCAAACTGATTCTGGCGATTTTTGAAATGTCTGAATTATTTGGATAAAGAAATTGCATTAAATTTTGTTTGCGGAAACGTATAGAATGTTGCAGAAGGCATTTGGTGCATTCCTATATCGGAAGGAAATGTATACAAGTGGTATAAACAGTTCAAAGAGGACAGAGAACGTGTTGAAGACGAAGAGCCCTCTGGTCGACAACAAACCTCAACCGACCAATCTCACGTACAAAAATTAAAGATATGGTACTTGAAAAACCGTCGATTTACAATTAGAGAACTTGCTCATGATTTTGGAATTTTCAAAAGGAACGGTCAATTCCATTTTGAGCCTTAAAACGCGTCAAATTTCGATTGGTACCGAAAATACTGAATGCGCCAGCTCACACTGCATTGATTCTTCGTGACTTTTCGCCAATAATGAAACCCATATCGTTCCACAACCACCGTATTCACACCGTGAGACTTCTGGCTATTCCCTAAATTCAAAAGATCATTCCGGGGACACCGTTTTGTGTCGACAGAAGAGATCCAATGTGAATCGCCGCGCGCTTTGAAGGCCATATCTGCCGATGACTTTTTTAGCATGCATTGAGGATTTTAAAAACGTTGCCCTAAGTGCATTGTGTCGGGAGGGAATTACTTTGGAGGCGATGGAATAAATTTGGAAGAATAAATAGTTTAAAAAAAAATAATTAGTCTTACTTTTTTTGGCACACTAGTATATATATATATATATATATATATATATATATATATATATATATATATAAATATATATATATATATATATATATAAGAGATAAAAAATTATCACAATATAATCTTTTTCAATTATATGTAGAATTCTTATTGACATTTACAACAGAACTTATGGGGTTTTTTTCATTTAGTTTAAACCAGATCATTAAAAACGGCGCCTGGAAATTCCGTCTAGAGTGCCCGAACCGCGGCCAGTGGTCGAGCTCGGTGGCGAAGCGCAAAGTGATCAACAGGGAATTCTAAACAGGATATTATCTCCGGCGCACAAATGAAAGGGGAGGGAGATGGCGAAACCCTTGAACGCCGAATATCCCGAAGAGAGGAAACCCACAGTGATCTTAATTAGAGGCACGGTAGGCAAACAATTCACGGATTATAATTATTGCAAGAAGAGCTATTGTTGAAGGATCCATCGGCTGATGAATATTGCGGAAGGTTTGCGGGGAGGTCTCCTCATTGAAGAAAGCTATTTTTAGGTTGTCTTTTTTGAATGAGAATACATACTTTATTTGCATGCTATATCACCAACTACACTTAGACTATTAATCGATTTTTGTGAAATATTAGTATGTGGCTAATTTAATTTCCCTTATTAAATGTATGATGTACTATAACTCTTTGATTTACGCGAGCTGTAGTGCAGATCGTTTATCAAAAATTAATAAAATTTTATATTTTTTTTATTGAAATTACTAAAAAATGTGTAAAGTTCTTTAAACCTTACACAAATAAAAACAATTCTACTTTTTTTGTCAAAATAAGATCGATTTAAAAATCTATTGGATTATTGGCCCATCAAATTAAATTACTAGACAAACAAATACTCTACTAATTAAACAATCCCAAAATATTGATAATTAAACAATTTATTATGCTGAAACTTTTTTTCATATGCAAACTTCGCAGGGCTCGTATAATTTATTCCTGCTCATTTCCTTCTTTATGTTAACTAGTCTTAATAAAATAACAACTTAAAAAAATATTGAATAATCCTTTCAAAATGCAACACCACCAAATCCTACATTAACTAACTAATTGTTTAACTTCAGTAAATAATATATTTACTAAGAGAAAGATATAGGCGATTAGAACAAACAAACCCTGAGAAATGTTTTATAAAAATTATGCATAAGATAGAATGTCTTATATAATTCTTTTTATAAAAGACATGATATTTTAATGTAACCATGATGCCAGTATAACAACAAAAAATTAAATTATAAAATACAGTTAAAAGCGGCCCGATGGCCAATTGGCTAGCACTCTGGCATTTAACGCCTCAGATTCGATTCCTGGCTATGGCATGGATGTTTGTTAGCGGTTCAGTATCCAAATTAAACTGTAGGTCCCTGTTTAATTAGCCAAAAGTGTGCACAAAAATTACCGTAAGCGACAAACTAAACTTTTAAAAGCATGCAATTAAAAGTGGAAAATAAATGTGAGACAGAAATCTTTTCCAGAAAACTTTTCATAAAATACAGCAACTCCAAAACATTTCATACACTTACAAATCTACAGAAAACGGCTCCCATAACCTTTTATGTGATTTAACCACCTTTTTTCATACGACAATTATGTGATTCTGAATAAAATTGAACAATTTTTTAATGCAAATTCATTTGCTTTTTAAAGAATTACAAATGCAAGGGGCAGAACATATCTCGGAAGTGATTGTGCACTAAAATATTTTTGAATCAATTGATAAAAATGTATGGCTTTTTTTTTTAATTTAATTTTAGTGACATTTAAAAAATCATTTGGTTTTAATCTTTACTTCATAATAGTCTATTTATTAAATAAAAAGGAAACTTAATAGTAAGTAAACAACAAACAAAATTTATTATTTTTCATCACAGTAACGGGAAATCATTTCGAAATCCATTAAATTTATCTCATTCCACGATGCAGTATGTGATAAAAACGCTTTAAAGAAGGTAAACTGATTTGAAACAAGGTAAGAAATGATCTACCGGCAAAGTAAACTGAAAGTGATTATGATAAATGAATGAAGTGGTATATGGGGATGTGAAGCAACAAGGACTATAATCCCCTAATCACTATATATATGAACAGTTAGTTTTCCTTATTTTTAATATGTCACTCTCCACAATGCTCTACGATCGTGTTAGACAGGTTTAAAGTGGATTCTGAACCACTACAAACATCCATGGCACCGCCGGGACTCGAAACCGAAACCCGTGGTACCGAGCGCCAGAGCGCTAGCCACTCGGCCATTCAGGCCCGTAAAATGAAAGTGATCATGTATTTGTAGCTAGGAAGTTTATGAAAAATCCACTTTGAGTGCTGCAAAAAATTTCTACAAAAGTAGTGAAAAGTTGTCTCTTTGATTTCACCTGAAACTATTTAACGAATATTCGCATCAACTGGATTACATGGTAGTTATGTCAGATGGAAAATTTTCTTAAGTCAAAAAATAGAAATCTTAGGTTTTCTTTCGTTAAATTAATGATAAATGTGCCCGAAACATATTGAAATCATGTCTTATTTTCAAATGAAAATAAATCTAACATTGTTGGTTCCAGTGCACAGATACTTTATGTAGAAGAAATTGAGGAACATTATCCCAAGTACTTAATTGGAACAATAAAGCACGTCAAAGGATCGTCCTGGTGTGAGGTGCATGTCAGCATCAGAGTTAAGTAATTTGGTATATAATGATGACATAATGAATCAACCCTTTATTTAAATATTTTTTTAAAAGATTTAAAATTATCAGCCTAAAAATCTGGTATTGGAAACCGGGACCTACAGTTTGAAGTTGATACTGAACCACTAGGAAATATCCATTCCACAGACAGGATTCTGAGCCTGAAGCTTGTGGTACCAAAGGCCAGAGCATTAAGTTATCATGACATCAGGCTGCTCGATAGTGATAGATTTTTAAAAATGATTTAAAATTATCAGCTAACATTTGGGTATTGGAAACAACTTCATTTTTTTAGCAAGATAGCTTTCTCCTCGATATATTTGGTTTGTTTTTCTCTCTCTACGGTCATTTTGTGCACGTGAGGGCTAAACAGACCATTACCTACAGTTTGAAGTCGATTCTGAACCAATAGAAAATATCTATGCCACAGACAGATTCGTGCCAGAAGCTTGTGGTACCAAAGCCTAGAGGATTAGTTATCAGGCTGCCCGATAGCGATAGAGATTGAACACGACTCTCTCGACTCAACATTTGCTTTTGATATCTATATAATTCTCCCAAATTCTGAAAACACAGCCTCAATAGTTGGATTTAAATCCACTAGAACATGTTTAGAGAAATCTGAGGTTAGAGTATGTAGGCATGACTTTAAAACTAAGATTAAACTAAAAGCAATAATAATAAAAGAATAGAGTAACACAGATACGAAAATTTCAAAAAAATTGTGAGTTCTATGTTTCAGATGTGGGCCTGACTGCCCGAGTGGCTAGCGCTCTGGCGCTCGGTACCACAGGTTTCGGGTTCGAGTCCCGGCTTTGCCATGGATGTTTGTAGTGGTTTGAATCCACTTTAAACCGTAGGCCCCGGTCTTAATAGGATCGTAGAGCGTTGCGGGGGCATTGTTACTCCGCGTCCGTGACTTATCTTCAAGTTACAAGCGCCCCTGGGTAATGCAAAGTGAGTAACGTCTGTGCAGCGCTTCCTTAAGGCATCCAAGACGTCAATGTCTGTTTGCCAGCTGCATTGGAAAAAAAAAAATTTCAGATGCTACAGGAGATTCTGAGTACTAATTGATCGAAATACTATATTGTTTTACTAATATGTCAGGAGATTTACTAATAAATGAGAACTTTAGAAATTAAAGAACTTTACTTTTACTTTAAATAAATTCATACTTTCTTTAACTTAAAAAGAAAAGAGAAAGGTTAAAGAAAGTGTGAAGAGAAGAGCTTGATACTTGAGAAGTCTACGAAACTTTTGTGAAATATTTTTTTCTTACTTTTTGATTATTGATTTTTCAAAAAAAAATTTATTATGCTCTTAAAATATTTAACCTAATTTTTTTTTTTTATGAAAAATTAGTGATATTATTAAAAAACTGGAATATTAATGTCAATGAATAAATCAGGTATTTTACTGAAATTCTTAAGTATGCAAAGAATTTTGTGAGTCACAGTTTTTATTTTTAGTATAAATATTACACATGAAACCTTTAATCAAGTCACTCTGGGGTTTTTTTTATGTAAATCTATTTTTTGTTAATCAATTACACAAAAGTCCTTATTACTTTTAATGAATTAAAATGTTTTAATGAATTAAAATTTTACGGCAAAATCTCAGTTAAAAGGACAAAAAAAAGGTTTTTGTCGCCAACTTAGCGCCAAAATACGGCTGGCGTTTTTAATTGAGGTACAACCCTACCACGAGCCAAGCTCGTTTTCGCTAAATAGAATTCAAAGAAAACGGATTACATATTTTAAAGGATTACACATTGTTAAAATGGAGCATTTAGATGCATAAAAGTGATGTATAAAAAAATTTTAATGTTCTTTTCCCAGATTTGAAAGCGTGATGAAGAACGGCGGTTGGCGTCCCATCATCTATATTAATATCTATTAATATCGGACATATTATTGATTAAGAAATTTGGATATCTAAAAATTAATGATATTTGTACATTTTTTTTAGTAAATATGAATAAGTTTAGTGAAAGCAGAATATTTTCCTGTAGACAGACGGTCTTGGCCCACATTTCGGCTGTTGCGCCAATGAAGAAGAAAGTAAATTATTCAACTAAGAATTCCAACGAGAAAATTTATTATCAAAAAAAATTTTTATATACAATAAATAATATTTTTTTTATTAAAAACTAGTTAATAAAAGTTTTGTGATTTTTAGCTAAGTACCACATAAAAAATAATAGTAGAAAAATGTGTCTCTAAGTGTTATAATTTTTTTAAGTTAAAAATATAACACTTCGCCTCCACACATACCTACGCATAAATCCCTTTTTTTTATTTACAAAAAAAGATTCAAAGAGAAACAAATTATAATATAATGCCTCATAAAAGTTTTCGTGTGCACGTAGCAATTATAAAAATTGTTAAGCAAAAAAATTCATAAAACTAAGTAATGAATTAAACAATTTAGCATGATTATGTTACATTTACATTTTCTTTTAATTATATGGAATAAATTTGTTTTAAAAGCAATAACACATCACGAATAAATAAATGCTACTCACAGAAGTTCTTGAATTGATTATTAAACAATTTTTAATAATTGGTTCAATATCAACGAGTTTTAAAAAACACTTTTTAATTATTTTTATATAGATTGGAACGAATTTCTTTCTGAACATGATTTTGGTTCATTTTTGTTATATCATATATTTCAGCTGCTGCTTTGAAGAAATGTTTGGGTTTTCGAATTAGGGTCAATCATTTTTATTTTCAAATGTAATAATTGAAGAATTATTTAAAGAACTTATTTACAATTCTAAAGTAACCACGATTGAATATGCAACACACTACGCTAATCATTCTTATTGAATAAAAACTTGTCCAACATAATAATAAATAATATTATGTTGGCCAAGTTTCTAAAATTTAGCCTAAGATGCCAATATACATATATTAATCAATAGTGTTATCAATAAATTCGGACTTGCTATTCTAGCGGATGACATGCAAATCCACGCCACAAATCCTCCATCGGCATATTAAATAAGTAAAGTAAAATATTTTTTTAATTCTTCTTTTGATTTTCTTTAAACCATTATGCATTCTTCGGCGTCGAATGTATTAAATTTGTTTTCATCCAGAACATATAGAACCGTAATTGCTTCCATCATTAGCAAATATAACATTGTAAGAAATCTTTTTTCATGTTTCTAAACATATAAAATTGCATTCATCGATGTTTGTGGTTGTTTCTTATCTTACGTCGACAATAACATCTTGACAAAGTTCAAGAACCCGTGTAGTCTCATGGAAGGAGGTAAATGGGAGCAACTTCTGTTGTGTTGGAGCACCGTAGGTAGAAGTCTGACTTTGTCTCCGTGACGCTGAAGATGGTGACAATGCCTTCCGGAAGGACTTTAAGGGAAATTCCCTGCATTTTACATATTGTATGGGAGAAAACCCGAAAACTATCACCAAATAGTCCGACTTACGGACCAAATGCTGAACAATGTCATCGTGTCTCCTCTTTTTTGAAACGGTGTCTATAGCAAAGCCGCCAGCGGATTGAACCTTTGCCCTCATGCTCACCAGCGGTGTGCATTGCCACTAAGAAACGATTCAGGCAAATATTTAATTATTTCTCGCTTTTGGGGGTTATATTCAAAATTATCCATATGAGAAAATATTTGTGAGGCACTGCATGTAGATAAAGTCTACACAAATCTAGAATTACATAAGTGAAGTTAGTAAATAGTAAAAATAATTAATTTTGAAACTTAATTGCCCCTCCTTTGTGTTTAACAGTAAAAAATATTAAGATTATTGTCCTCAAAATGTAAATGAACTAAATAAAAAAAAAACTAAATGATCTCTTTTACATTAAAAACCAAATCTCTTTGTATTTTAAAATTTATCAATTTCAAATTCATAAATTATCATGATAAACTATTAAGATTAATACTAATAATTTACTTAATTATTTAAATTATTTATTGAATTAATAATAATTAATTTATTTCGTCTCTAAAATTCACTCCTTCAGAACTTTTTTTGGTAAATAGTAAAAAAGCAATAAAAGGATAATCAGTTATCATAATAAAATAATAAGATCAATTAATTAAAGATGGATGCGCAGTAGATCTACCTCCCGTGGTGCACCTGGTAACACTTTTTAGTGGCTAAAAGATCTGCAACTTGGCATTCTGTCTTCCTCCCCCTCACTTGGATACTCCTCGAGGGCTACAGTGGAATGGCGGTGGTACTGTCTCATTCCAAGCGCGCAGAGCTTTTGCTGACTCTGTGTGAGAAGGATATTGATGTCTTTACTATTATGGAGGCTAATTTGACAACCGACTGCCTGCAAAAACCATCTTTACAGACTCAAAATTGTTCCTTCCCCCGATATGCACCTCTGGCGAGGCCATGGACCCACGCATCTCATTCACTATCCTGCTCTGAGCAAGACTTTTCCGCAGAGAGATATTGGGAGGCTAGTGATATGTTAGATTAATGAACTCTGTTTCAGCATGTTTTGGTGTATTCTCTGTTTTTTTTTTTTTTTCGTTGTTCTTTTTTATTGCTGTAATTGTTCATAATCTGCCATTGGAAATAAAAAAAAATTAATTAAAGATTAATAATAAAAAAGCTAAACTAATTGATCTAATTAAATAAACTAAAAGTATAAGATTGATCATGATACTATTTTGTTTTTGATAATCGAAATTTAGTTTATAAAAAATGAAAGTAACTAAAAAAATTTTTAAATGCTGAAATCTGCTCGGCAAATTTCAACTTTATCATGTGTGAACACTCAAGAACGGATGAATAAACTCAGGAATATACCAATGCTTAATAACGCAGGAGATATATGAAGCAATTGATTGTAATACTATAAGAATGGCCAAATTCAATAGCCCCATTAATATAGCAATGCTGAACAGATCTAGAAATCCATGAAGAACGAATTGCTCAAGAATCTCTGAAAGAATATACAAAAAGTAAGAAAATTGTAGTCATAAATGAAGAATGAAGTATTCCAAATTCTACAAGAAACGTTATCGCGTTCAATACCCAAAAGAAAATATCAAATTTTGAAAATTCTAGGCATAAATGAAGAAAACAGCATTCCCAAATACAATAAGAAGCACTATACAACTCAATAGGCATCGAAAATGCCAAAAGTAATAAATATGAAACTTCAAAAGAAGGAATTGATCAACGCACTATTAGTACTTATAGCCATTGAGAATACAAATGTTTAAAATTCCAACCCAAAATATAAAAAGTGATTCAAAACCATACTACAAAACACTTCAAACAAAAGCCAAATTCACCAGAAAATTCCTTAAGAGTAACTTTATCCATGAATCATTTCAAGAGTTAAGGGGCCCAAAGTACCATTTCCGCCAAAATTTGCAATGGAGTTCTATTTGCTTGGCCTACATTTTCGGATAATGTCATTCACCCCTAACCAGGACAACATCATGTTCACACATGATAATAATATTATATACTATAATTAATTAGTAATTATAATATATTAATAATATTAATTAAGTTTAATATTATTATCAATTATCATGATATATTAAGATTAATATTAATTATTATTTAATTATTAAAATTATTTATTGAATTAATAAGAATTCATTCATTTCGTCTCTAAAATTAACTCCATCAGAACTTTTTTTGGTAAATAGTAAAGAAACAATAAAAGGATAATCAGTTATCATAATAAAATAATAAGATCAATTAATTAAAGATTAATAATAAAAAAAGCTAAACTAATTTGTCTAATTAAATAAACTAAAAGTATAAGATTGATCATGATACTATTTTGTTCTTGATAATCGAAATTTAGTTTATAAAAAATGAGAGTAACTAAAAAAAAATTTTTTAAATGCTGAAATCTGCTCGGCAAATTTCAACTTATCATGTGGGAACACTCGACAACGAATGAATAAACTCAGGAATATGCCAATGTTTAATAACGCAAGAGATATATGAAGCAATTGATTGGACTATTATAAGAATGGCCGAATTCAATAGCCACATTAATATAGCAATGCTGAATAGACCTAGAAATTCATGAAGAATGAATTGCTCAAGAATCTCTAAAAGAATATACAAAAAGTAAATAATTGTAGTCGTAAATGAAGAATGAAATATTCCCAATATTCCCATGAAATATTCATATAGCCATTGAGAATACAAATGTTTAAAATTCCAACCCAAAATATAAAAAGTGATTCAAAACCATACTACAAAAACACTTCAAACAAAAGCCAAATTCACCAGAAAATTCCTTAAGAGTAACTTTATCCATGAATCATTTCAAGAGTTAAGGGGCCCAAAGTACCATTTCCGCCAAAATTTGCAATGGAGTTCTATTTGCTTGGCCTACATTTTCGGATAATGTCATTCACCCCTAACCAGGACAACATCATGTTCACACATGATAATAATATTATATACTATAATTAATTAGTAATTATAATATATTAATAATATTAATTAAGGTTAATATTATTATCAATTATCATGATATATTAAGATTAATACTAATTATTATTTAATTATTAAACTTATTTATTGAATTAATAAGAATTATTTTATTTCGTCTCTAAAATTCCCTCCTTCAGAACTTTTGGTAAAGAGTAAAGTAACGATAAAAAGGAGACGCTGAAAATTGATTTGTGAAATTTCTCTGTAATTGCACTGACGTATTATTATCTTTTAATACACATTTCTTTCTTTCTCCACAGTTCAGTTACAAATTGTATTAAGCGACACGCATATTTCACACTGAGACTTAAAAACATCGAAAAAGATTTTTTTTTTTTTTATATAATTATTTTTCTTCTACTATTCACCAAATGTCTTTTCATCTTTTTTTCATTCAGTACCTTTAAAGAAAACAGAACCTTTAGAAAGAAAGAAAAACCTCTACTTTTATAAAAAAGAGTATGCGATATTTTTTCAAACGATTAAGTCAATTACTATTTTTTTTTTTTTTTTTTTTTTTTTTTTTTTTTTGTTATTCGGAAGAGAATTTAGAAAAAAATAGTAATTTTTCTTACAATTTTCTTTGGAATCCTTTTTTTTTCATTTAAATTCCAAAAGAAAAACTTGAATGAGAGATCTATCAATTACAACTTCTATTGAAATACTGAAATTTAGACTTTATTTTATCTTATAAATGCAAATATTCGCAGAGCCAAACATTCCGATAGAAAGCCTGTTTGTTCATTATAAAAGCCTTTTTTCAAAAGAATGTCATTTTGGTTTACTTTAGAAAACTTCTCTATTATAAATCAAAACTAAAACATAAAGGGTACAAAAAAATTAATTACATATTAAGCTGACGGTTGTGTATTTTGAATGTTTATTACATTCTAGGATCCATAAATTAAATTAAAAAAATTAAGAGGGCGATTTTTATTATACAAAAACAAATTATTGATTGTTAGAAATATGTTTTAAAAAATAAATTCGAAAAATTAAACAATTATTTTTTGTCAGTACTTCTTCTTCATTGGAGCAACAGCCTCATGGTGGGCCAAGGCCGACTGTAAACTGGCAGATTTCGAGACAAGAGATGTTTCTTTTTTACGTGATAGTGTTGTCAGCCTTAAGCCTATATCTCAAAGGAGACTGGGACCTACTGTTTAAAGTGGATTCCGAACCACTACAAACACCCATGGTACCACCGGGACTCGAACCCTGTGGCACTAAGCGCCAGGACGCTAGTCACTTGACCATCAAGCGGCTTTTTGTTAATACTGGTTTCATCTTAAAAATTAGTTAATAGTACTAACAATTTACTATATTTTTATAACTGCAAGATACATAAAATAATTATTTAAAAAAATAATTAATTTTTCGTTTACTAAATTTTCCAAAATGAACGGAATAGGACATGAAAATCAAAAATATAATATAAATATAATATAAGTAAAAATATTTTTTGGTTGTAGCTAAAACGTAGAAATACTAGATGTTGTTATACTAACACATCAGTGCTTCTATTACAACTTCTAGACAACTTCTGGCGCTTCTATTACAACTATTAGACCTATCAATTACAACTTCTATTGAAATACTGAAATTTAGACTTTATTTTATCTTATAAATGCAAATATTCGCAGAGCCAAACATTCCAATAGAAAGCATGTTCATAATAAAAACTTTTTTCAAAGAATGTCATTTTGGTTCACTTCAGAAAACTTCTAAAATTATAAACCAAACGTAAAACATAAAGGGAAATTGAGGCACAAAAATTAATTACATATTAAATTTACGTAGCTAAAGCTTGTATATTTTGAATACTCATTACATTCTGGGATAAATAAATTAAATTTTTAAAAAATCAGAGGAATATTTTAATATAAAAAAACAAATTACTTATTGTTAGAAATATATTTAATGAATTATATTTTAAAATTAAGCAATTATATTTTTTTGTTAGTACTTTGTTATTGGCGCAACAGCCTCATGATAGGCCTAGACAGTCTGCCTATTGCAGATTTCAAGACAGGCGATGTTTTATTTTTTACGAGATAAGGTTGTCAGCCCCACGCCCAACTCTCTGCAATCAAGGGAAACTGAGACCTACTGTTTTGACCATAAAATACTTTTTTTCTGTATTGGCATTTCAATACAATGGAAATATTAAGCTAGTTACAAATCTTCTTCATTAGCTCGACAGCCGCATTGTGGGACAACGCCATCTGCCTACTGGCGCGGTAGGTTTTATGGTGTAGGGTTGTCAACGCCCAATGCTCTACAGTCATAGATCCATAGATCCCAACCTATACCGGGACCTTCGGTATAATAGGGATTCCTAGCCACTGCAAACTTCCTTGGCACCGCCTGGTTCCGAACGAAACTTGTAGTACCTAGCGCCAGAGTTCAGATCCTGATTACAAATCTAATAAAACCAAATTAAATTTGAAAAAGGTTTTAATGTGTACATCAACATATTAAAATCTACCAATCCAACCAAGATTTTAATTTGTCGTGTCAAATTAATATTGCTGTAGATTTGTATAAAAATTGTCGAATTTAATTTTGTTTCATTGAAAATATAACGAACATTACGAATTCAACTTTTTTTCCATCAACTATATATATGTAAAACATATTCCATTTAATAGCAGTTTGAACTATAAATTATTCTACTCTATTTTGAACCATAAAATGTAGAAACAGATAAAATAGAACAAAATCATTCCAGAACAAAAATTAATAATAATAATAACAAGATCGAGAGGAGAACAATGCTTTTAACAAAGACCCATTAATGCTCCATAAAATTGTTTTTCAAAAAAACCCCACAAATTAAATAAACACACAATGCACATTTTTATCTTTATTCGGCAAGTCATGCATTTTATCTTGGGCCGATGAAAACAAAACTTTTATTTGAACAATGCAAGTGCATCGTAATTGAATTAAATGCTTCGTTACGAACAGCCGGTGGGCCGCATTGAAATTGTGAGTGATGGCAAAAAAGGCTTCGGAACTTATCAGGCATTCAGCGTGGGTAACCCTTTTCTTTCATCATGTCGGGACGAGGGCTTAACAAGATCGAGCACATCCGTCACATGACAAGGTGGCTGAAGGAATTGGACACCTGCTTTATTGCAGTCATATGAATATGAAAGACCGGCGGAGTAACTGCTGCGGGTTGCCGATGCATCATTCATGGAGTTGGATATCTTTAGCATGGAGGCATTTTTTGCGACATTTAATACCATTTATTCGTCTAATTTTCTCTTATCAAAGAATTAAATAACTGTTGTTTAACTTTACTCGTGCGGTTTTTTCTTTAAAAAGGGCTTCTTTTATTTAAAAATCAATCAATATATCAACCCATGCATTGCCCAACATTAAACGCTACTTTTCTCAACGTAAAAGATTAGTCATGTTGTTATCTATTCGAAAGAACGACTCATTTTTGATGCATTTACAAATCAAACCAATTTTTGATTTCTTCCGAGTATTGGTTTGGTTTGGTTTGTTTCATTTGTAAATGTGGAAGAACAGTAAAAAGTAACTCCTGCAGGTTGCCAATGCAGAGTTGGGATCTTTGGCATGGAGGCATTTTTTACGATATTTAATACAATTTATTCGTTTAATTTTCTCATATCAAAGAATTAAATAGCGATTGTTTAACTCGTACTGGTTTTTTTTTCTTCAGAAAAGTTTTTCTTTCATTTAAAAAACAATCAATATATCAAACCATGTATTATCCAACATTAAACACTACTTTTCTCAACATAAAAGACCAGTTTTGTTGTCATCTATTCTAAAGTTTGATCCAATGACGAATTAAATCAATTTTTGGTTTCTTGGGAAGTATTGGTTTGGTTTGGTTTGTCGCCCGGGTTATCATTCATATAAATATGGAAGACAAGTAACTGCTACGGGTTGCCAATGCATCGTTCATGGAGTTGGGATCATTAGCATGGAGGCATTTTTTACGACATTACGTTTAGATCCATTCCTTTAATTTTTTCGGTTCAAAGAATTAAATAACTATTGTTTAACTTAACTCGTGTGTTATTTCTTTAAAAAAAGCTTCTTTTATTTAAAAATCAATCAATATATCAATTATTATTTAAAAATATAATCTCTTCGAGAATCAGAAAGAACTTTCATCTTGAAAACATTTATCTAAAATAAATACTTCATTTGCCATGGAATTTTAATTATGTATGCTATGAAATTTGCGTGAAACACGTGTTGCTAAGACTAATGATTTTCCAATATCAGGTCACGTTCAATTTCATTTTGATTTGTCTGGATGCCAGAATGCAAGCAGATTATTGTTTAAATTCTCCTAAAATATTGTTGAAGGATCAATTATGTTTATGAAAGCTCATTTAACCATCACTTAACATTATGCATCCAACTTCAGCTGATGAAATAAGTGGTAAAATATGTTACTCCATGATAAATTGAAACTCGTATGTCATATTTCTGATTTCATATTTTTATTCTTCATATTTGAAAATGAATGCTATGATCTATGAATCGTATACTTTATTTATTATATTTCTGAGGATTCATGAATTCAAGCACCAAATACCATGTACTGAGTAAAAGAAACTTGCAAACTTATTTTGAAAGAATCGTAATGATTACTGATGGAAAATTCGGATTTTGTTATACTTTACAAAAGCGAGGGGGTATGTCAGGGATAAATTAATTGAATATATGAATCAATAAAAAAGAAACATTGTTTTATCGTTAACTTTGAATTTTAAAAATCCGTTTCACGTATGTTTTTACGTCTGTTTTATATGAGTCCATGTATATTTATTCCAGAATAAGAATAATATGTTTATTATACATTTTAAAAAAATATTTCTGATTACTTACAGAATTGACATATTTTTCAAAAAGTTTCGTAATTATTTATATTATAGGCTTATAATTCCGCACCTTAGTTGAAATTTTGTTAAAATCGCAAAATATGGGCCGTTGGGATTTAGCGTCAAAAAAATCTTGTCGCCAAAGTGCTCCAAGTAAAGTGGTTACTATTGTAAGTGTAGTGAATTGCAGGCAGTATAAGAAACCCGAGATACCACATTTGGCAACTTATCGCCCATTTGGCGCCACAAAATGTCGTAAAATCCTATTTTGCGATTTTACCAACATTGTTTCTACATGAAAAAGACTTTACCTGATTTGTATTACATTTGTGATTCCCCAACAAGCTTAATGGCAGTGGTTTGAATCCACTGGCACCGTGCATTGTAATCGCTACAAAAGCAAGGAGTCGCATCGACTATAAGGACAGTATGCAAAAACATTTTCCATGGATCAAGCCTGTGGGAGGGCTTCAGATTTTCTGGCGTGCATCATTCAAAATGTCGGCCAACTACTTCCAAAATTTCTCCCGTGAGTAATCACTTTTCTTTTCTTCTACTGTTCAAAACAAATATAAATGGGCCCAATTGTTAATAAAATTTCAAATATAATTTTTAAATATTATAAATTTTGCCTACTATGCATTTTATATTAAAATTTGAATGGAAAATAAAACATGGTCATTAAATGGCAGAATAGGGACCGTTGGTAATTTGGCTTCAAAAATTCTTTTCGCCAAAGTGCGTCAAGGAAAGGTTTGGGATTGTAAGTGAAGTTAACTGCAAGCAGTACAAGAAATTACCACATTTACCAACTTATTGCTCAATTGGCGCCATAAAAAATTGCCAAATTCCAACGGCCCCTATTTTGCGATTTAATTAATGTTCCATTTAAAAATACTATTAATATAGTTTATTTTGAATAACAAACAATTATTAAGCATAAAGGGCTTAATTAACTATTAAGCATTTATAACGTATTTAAATGGTGGATACATGTAATTTTATGCTTTTTTGTTTATTATTTATTATATTAATTTAAATAATGAATTCTAGTTCGTTTGAGGACTTTTCATAAAATGAAAAATAATTTTAAAAATAGAATTGCAAATAATTTTAGAATAGAACTTATTTTTAGAAACATAAAAGCTATAAAGAATCAATATCTACTATTTGTTTCACAAAGCTAAAGCTTCATATTATATTACCCCAAAATTTTTGTTTAAAGACGTACTTTTATTCAGTTAACAATAGGAAAATATGACGACGTATAACTGATATTATGATTAGGATAACAATCATAATATCTATATAAAAATAATGATAATTATAACAATAATCATATAATCATAATAATATAAATTTTATATGCATTATTTTAATTTTATTCAAAATAGAAATCGTCAAAATTTATAAAAAATTAAACATATTATTCTTAATCTGCAAATTTCTACGTTTGAGTATTAATTTATTCTATGGCTAAGAATTAGAATTTATTTCTATGGTTTAGAATTCTATAGTTACTCAAAAATTCTGATTTATTTTAGAAAATAAATATATCTATTGTCTACATACATATAATTTTTTATCTAATGCATACAAAATGTTGACATCATATAATTGTTTACATCAACTTCTTGCAGAAATTATATAACTAAAAGCAGTGTCATTTTCCTCAGAAACAACTTTCTGTGTGAAGATTAATAAAATACTAAACCCAAAAATTGATATTAATATACCAGAAATATGATATACTTACATTTTTTTTGCCCAATTATATTTTACTACGAAGCATACGACGGTAATGACCAAGAAATAAAAGCAAACATGTTCGAAGGAAAGATGGAATAATCCAAGCGACTAAAAAACGATTTGTTCAGATCCAATAGTGTTCTAAATCAGGAATAAAAATGCACTAATTTGATCATCCACTTGAGAATAAAGCTATAAAAAGTAAATTATTTCCTTATTCTGTGAAATATAAATACGTAAGTTCGATCAATATTCTTTTTGGCTCGTTATAATTGGGAATGGCGTGTTATTCTATGAAACTGATCAATACAAAATGCAAACGATATTTTTAAAATAAGTTCAATTAAAATGAAAGGCAACGGAAAAAAACGTAAATATTTTATATCTAAAGTATATTTTACATGTCTGTATTTTTCTGATTTATTTGAGAGTTTTTATAAAAATTCTTATTTGCTGGAGGATGTTTTCTTTAAAATTTTTAATTTCTATTGTAGTATTATTCTATTGTAGTGTATTATTTTAATTTCTATTTCTATAAATGTCTGTCTTGTAGATTCTATTTATTCTATTCTAAATTTCTATTGTGGATTTTTTTAAATAAAAGCAATTATCTTAATTTGAAAACTTTCTCTTATAATCAATAATTTTCATAAAAATTTAAATTGTCATAAATTTATTCGATAATCTTAAAATGCTTTTATTAGTTTCTCAAAATGAAGAATAAATGTATGCTGTTTTATTTCTCTTGAATTTTAAAACATATATGGGGTCTAGAAAAAAATATATATTAGTACATTAAAAATGCTTTACAAAATTCTTATTCATACACTGGTTACTAAAAATTAAGGAAAAATCAGAAAACCTTGTATATTATCGAAATATAAAATAAGATTATTCTTTTTTTTATACCTAATTTATGAAGCACTATTTCACAAATGTCTGTGTCAAATTTGATGAATTCCGATGAAAAGATGTTTCGCAATAATAGTTTTTCAAAATGTCCCTTAATTCTTTGGAAACTGGTGTATATTGTGAAAGCTTCAGACAGGCGGCTTTAAAATCTTTTATTTGTTTTAATCTATATAATTGATGCAGGATGTGTATTCAGTAAATTAGTTAATTTTGAATATTTGTTTTCAGTCCATGAAATTAAAACTATATTCTTTTGTTTCGTCATTCTTTTAATATTCTCCTATAAAAAACAGTTTTACTTGATATTAAAAAAAAACCAAAAGTTTTAGTTCCCTAGTTGATTGAAATGATTGCCAAACATATATTATTCATTATAATGTCTAGAAGTTTTTGCCAAACAATAAAAGGAAAATTTGTATGTAATAGAATTCGGAATAAATTAAAGGTATTGAAATAATGTTTTTTAAATGCAAATATAAAACTAATTTTAATTATTTTCTTCTTAATTAACAACAATTAATGGAATTTTCTAAATATATTTTTTATGCTTAACTTTTTTTAATAAGTAAATGCAATATAGAATCGATAGTAAATTCGAAGTGAATTTGAATATTTGAATGATAATTAGCAGTTAACTTGTCGTACGAGTCAGTCATTCATCTATCTGTCCTCACATTTTTTTCAAGTGTCGTTCATTAATATTCAATACTTATACTACATCTACACGCCACAAATCACTTTGCCTAGAGTTGAGTTGTCCCTTTGCAACTTTTGGAATATGGGTAAAGTGGAGGGCACTACAGTTATGGACAAACACCCGAAAGGGGAGGATCAGTGGGAATGCATTTTCCTACCCCTTTCCTCCACCCCGAAATCAACGGAAAGACTTTCCGGTTTAAAGATTTATGGTGTGCGTCCAATCCATACTCATATTCAAAAAAGGTGTCAGATTCATTGAATTCTTTTTTTTACAAATATTCAATAACTCAATGAATTACTTTTTTTCCAATTTATAACCGGTCTAAGCTTACGTTCCAATCGGATTACTCACAATCAACTTATAGGATGTTCGTATCTGCTAGTCGTATGAATTGCAGTTACTGATTTCAAAAACAAGACGAATCGACGCAATTATAAGAATAGTTGTAAAACATCATGTGTCTACTATCAATATTTTTCTTTTCTAAACAGGAGTTTTCTGCATCGAAGTACCCTAAAAATCCAAATTAACAAAAAAAAGTACTTTCGGTTGGATCTGGACCCACATCATTGGATTTTTCATGGTATATAATCCAGCTAAACGCGAGGTCCACTGAACACAATCAAAAATAAAATCAGTAATACAATTAAATGAGACCTGATGGCAGAGTGACGAGTACTGTAACACTCTGTGCCACAGGGTTCTTTCCAGAGGCGCTATGGATGCCTGTAGTGGTTCGAATCCTTTTAAAAACCGTAGGTCTCGGTCTTATTTGACTGTAGAACGCTGGGCGTCGAGCTGAAAAATAACTATAACCTAACCTGTAAGAAGTAACCATCCCCTTTCTCGAAATTTACCAGTAGGCAGATGGCCTTGGCTTACGATGGGTCTGTTGCGAACAACAACAAGAAAATACTTATTAGGCCGAGTGATAAGGACTCCTGTGCCACAGGTTTCGGATTACTGTCCCATGGATATTTGTAGTGGTTCTGAATCCACTTTTAACAGTAGACCCGGACTAATATGACTGTAGAACATAGCGCTACCCCCTAAAAAAAAAAAAAAGAAAGCATCTCTTGTCTCGAAATCTGCCAGTAGGCAGACGCCCTTGACCGGCCACGGGGCTACAGCGCCAATGAAGAAGAATCAAGCAATTATTAACTCAACGACTTAATTAACTTATGAAGCTCAATCAATTATTAACTATAAACAAATTTATTAATATAAAAATAAATTAAAGTATTAATTAAATAAATTAAAGTATAAATTAAAGTGTAATTTTATATTAATAACATTTTATTTATATAAAATAAAATCTTTCTTACAATTTCCAAATATTCAATTAGATAATTAGTAATTATATCGATTTTAAAAAGTAAAAAGTAAAATGAACTTTAAAAAAGCAGATATATTTTGTTTTCCAAATATGTGTTCAAATTCACCTCTAGTCAATAGAGGTCAACATCATTACAATCATTAGTGCAATCACATTTAATTTTGTAACCCTAGATAAAAAAAAAACATCACTTCATTTAAACCACCAACGCAATAAAGACTGCAAAACGACAACTATTTTAAAATTATTATAGCTGACATATTTCCGCATAGTACAACTAGCGGTTATTTTTCCGCATTTAACCAAGCCCGAAGCTGCGAGTTGCATAAAAAGCGCTCTCGCAAAGATAATGAAAATTTTCACAATTAATTACCATCTTTTCTTCACCTTATGAGTTTAATGTATTCTAAAAATAAACCAATCGATAGGTAAATAAATGAATATTTTGTCAAGAAAAGCGTTATATCAAACGTTAAAGTGTCATTTGCCGCACTTATCAGCAACGTCATTACCTGCGAAAGATGTTTTTATCGGTCCGGTTAGGAAATGAAAAATGTGCTCCGAAATTAATTAAGAAGTGAGAACGCTTAATAGATTTGGTATTCTGCTTAATACGAATACATTACAGTGCGCAATGATGTATGCTCTGTCAAGTGTGCATTTTCTGTACAAATGCACGTATAAATTTTTTTTTATCCATTATGTATTAGTAATTTTTTAAATAGTCAATAAAAATTTATATTTTTCTTTTAATTTTTACTTTCTATATAACTCCAAAATGACGTTTCTATTGTTCAGCTAAGTGATCTTACTTACAGTAATTAAGGAATGACTATTGCTTCTTATCCCACTTGGTAGACAGTAACATCTAGATCAAGTCCACGAACCCGTGTGGTCTCATGGAAGGAGGGAAAAAAAGAGGGAATGGCAACTTCTGTTGTCATGGAACACCCGTAGGTAGAAGTCTGGCTTGGCACTGTGAAGCTGAAGAAGGAGGACTGGGCCTTCCCAGATGACATTTAGGGGAACTAGGTCACATTTGCTTATTGTATGGGAGAAAACCCTTAAAACTCTCACCAAGTAGCCCGACTAAAGATACAAAATGCTGTAAGAACATCACAAACGCCATCGAGTCACCGTTTCGTTTCTTCTACAACAAAGCAGCCAGCGAATTGAGCATCTGCCCTAAAGCTCACCAGCGGCGTGCGCTGCTACTGAGCTACGAGTCGGGCCTAATGATTGCTTAATTAACAAATTAACTTTGCAATGAATAACGCTTAGAACCTGAGTAATGTTGGATCTACTAAACATTTACCTTATCAGTGCCCATAAATTAAGTTCTTGGCTTAAAAAACAAAATTTTAAAATTTATTTAAGTGATCGATTAAATTCAATTTCAATAAAATAATCTTCCTTATGAAACTGATTGTGGCTGAGAAACCAGGGTAAAGCTAAATCTATTACAAATTATCCCTATATATGTAAGTAAATCAAATACACTCATGTCCATAAATTAAGGATAAAGAAGTTCAGGCAAAGAAAGAGACAGAAGCAAAACAAATTTGACTTATTTGTAAAGTCTATTTATTAAACAAAAGGTAAAGAGCAAAACAGATGCTATATGTTTGACATAATTAATAAAAATTGCGATTTTTACTCTCTGGAGCAAATTTCGAAAAAGAACCTATTTACAAAAAACAGTATAACATGGTTAGTATGATGGTTAATATGGAGTATGTCTCCCGGACGATGCAATACAGGCCTTACATCGCCTAGGCATGCTGAGTATCAAATTATCAATCAGATCTTGGGGAATATTACACCATTTATCAAGCAATGCCCTCCAAAGTTCCGGTTGACAGGTTGGACGGGCTGCAATTCGTCGGCCAAGCATATCCCACACATGCTCTATTGGATTCAAGTCCGGTGAATATGCTGGCCAATCCCTACAGGTGATATCCTCCAATTGAAAGCATTCGTCTACAATGTTTGCACGGTGAGGACGGGCGTTGTCATCTATAAACAGAAATTCAGCACCCATGGCGCCCCGAAACAAACGTACATGTTGTTCCAGAATGACATCCCGATAGATGTGGCCTGTCACGTTACACTCTGAAAATGCAGGTCAGTTCTGGAACCAAGAATAATTCCTCCCCAAACGAGCCATCCTGCACCACCGTAACGGTGTCGTTCAATGGTGTTCTCTTGGTGGAAACGGGTACCTGGCGCTCTCCATATGAAAGTCCGGCGACAATCAGACTGCAAACTAAACCTGGTCTCGTCGGAAAACATCACACAAGACCACTGTTGCGGTGTCCACAATGCATGGCTCTATACTCCAGGTTAATCGCAGGCGACAGTGAGTTGCGGTAAGTGGAACACATCTGACAGGCCTACGAGCATATAGAGACCAATGTGCCCTAAGCGTCTGTACACGGTCTGCCTTGAAACTGTCGTACCGGTAGCTGAAGAGAGCTGATGAGACAGGTCTGATGCTGTGTTCCGTCTGTTCTTTTTGGCAGTAACTGCTAAATACCGGTCCTCATTCGGCGTTGTAACTCGGGGGCGACCTGTGCTGTAACATCTACTCACATTACCATCATCTTGGAAGAGTTACCAAAGCCTGGAGATGACACTTTGAGCAATTCCAAGTTCCTCGGATACTTCCAGCTGGGTACGTCCACATTCCAGTCGTCCGATAATTCTACCACGTAAAAAATCATCCAAATGCTTCCTTTGTGCCATAACTATGCGGTTATTGCACTGAAAGGCTTTTTAAAGCGCTTGAACAATTTTACTTCTTTGCCCCCATTCCTTATATACCCCTCTCTTACACTCTCGTCATTGTGACGTACTATCCGCGCCATCTGGTGGTTTCCTGTAATTTGCATATTCTTCTTCAAGATGTGTGTGATAATTACAGGTGAAATTTTTATTTTAGAGTTCAATTTCTGTGGAATTTCCTTAATTAATGGACATGAGTGTAAAAAGAAAAGCAGTTAAATATTCAATCTATTTCAATTTCAATTAAATGATCTTTACCAATTCATGATCAAGTTCAATTTCAATGAAACAGCATGAGAAAAGTTGTAATCTACTACATATCTACATTATATATAATATTACATTGTTTTGTCAAAATAAATAATTAGTTTTAAAATTTTTAAATTTAAAAAAAAATAAATTCTTTAAACAGCTATATTCCAGTATTTCTTGTTTGTTAAAATGATAGATGTAGTGGTTAATAATTCTTTTTTTCTTTAAAAAACACATTTAATTTAGAAGAAAGGTAAAAAATGTTTTATTCAAAGTAGTATGGGCCATTGCTAGTTTCACTTTTGTACCATATCTCTGAAAATTTGGTAATGCCCCCAACCCCTAGAGAAAATCCGTGCATTTTTAGGTGATTCAGTCATAAAGCCATTTTTTGACATCTCGTAACTGTTGAAGTGTTTCTTGAAAAGTCAGTTAGATATTGATAAAAACATGCGGCAGTCAAAAAGGGCCAAGTCTAGTGAGTACGACTGGTGAGGCAAGAATTTCCAACAAAATGCAGAAATGGTGTCTATAAGTGATTTTCCTATAAGCGACCTGAAAAATCACTTATCCGTGTCTTGCAGTCCATTCTGATAGCTTTTCGATCAACTCAGGTTCAAATGGATCATTTGTTTTAGATAATGTAACGTCTCTGCCTATATTAGATCTATAACGGCTTCAAGAAGAGAGCTACTTTCAGGAACATGGGAGCACTTTAAATTTTATTTACAAGCACTATATATATACAAATACAGAACTCTGGTCTATTATAATTGATTATTTACAAAAACTGAAAATTAAAAACATAAATTTGATCACAAGGCACTATTCAATCACAAGTACAGTTCACTCCAAAGTCGGATATTTTCAGAGTTCTCAAGACTAGATTGAATCTAACCTCTGTTCTGCGACATACCTTAATTATCACACGACGTGATGCACGAAACGACAAGGAGCTCAGTTTGAAAACAGGCGGAAACTCTGGCCTATTCAGTCACTTCAGAAAAAAAGAACAACACTTCTGGTCGACTCGTTGCAGAACTTTCACCTTATTCTCCAAAAATTTCCTTTAAGAAAATCCGTACAGCTTTCTCTCACTTCTCATTGGAGTACAAATTTCTCAGCTCATGGTTTATCACCAATCACGTTGGAACAACTCAAGGCATAGTTCATATTCAATCTCTTGTTGTTGCACAGGCATTCACTAATTTCCTGAATCCCATTATATATGATACCGAATATTTGTTATCTGATTTGAGTGACCGATCGTACAAAATACTAATTGCATGTAATATAACTAGCCACAAAAAAGCTCGACTGCTGTCAAATTTGACAGTGATGTGTTATTATATACATATCAAATAACATACATTCCTCTCACCTGGGGATGAAATGCCAAAACTCTTAACATGAGAAAGAAAATGTACAGTGTTAACTATTTCACCTGATTTCAGTAACTCATGGTCATTTTCGGTTGACCTGAACTTCTTTGTAAGTCAAATTCACCACTTTTGAATTATCTAAACCAATGCACAGAACCATCTTGCGTTGAGGCATTGCCACCATAAGCTGCCCAAAGTATCACCCACGTTTTGCTTTTGATTGAACAAGGAAAGTATTACGTGCCACAAATGATCTTCATTTGGTTCGAAACTCTACATATTTAATACACGAAATAAGTAGGACGCTAACTCAAAATCGTTTAAATATCAATTGCGTTTTGAAAGTCACTATCGTAGCAACAAAATAACATAAGAGATGCGACTGTTAATCAGTCCTTGTTTCCAGCTCCATCTGTTAAAAAATAATAGTTATTAACCGCCACACCTGGTAAACTATTTTGTCTTTTAAGTCGAAATCAGCACTTTTGAATCGTCTAAGCCAACGCACAGAAGCTTCTTGCGTTGAGACATTGTCACCATAAGCTTCTTAAAGTATCACACGAGTTTTGCTTTTGATTGAACAAGGAACGTATTACGTGCCGTTTCCGTGCGAAATCGTTACGTGCCGAAATCGTTTAAATATCAATGACATTTTGAAAGGCATTATCATAGCAACAAAATTACACAATAAGGGCGACTGTTAGTCAGTCCTTGTTTCCAGCGCCCTCTATTAAAAAATAAGAATTATTAACCGCCACACCTGGTAAACAAGTGCATGTTTCAAAAGTTCAATTGTTTGCATAAGCAGTCAACAGTAAACATCGCGTGACAAGAGGATTTTGATAGAACGTCCCTAGAGGTGACCTGTTACATTTAATTAATCATCACAAGTAGAATTTTTAGGAGATAACAAAAACCAAATTATTAATAAAAAGCAATAGTTTTTAAGAACTAGTTTAAAAACTATTCAAATAATAAGTTATGTGAGTTTTTTAAATGACTAATATATTATTTGAAGAGTTTTTAAATATCACTGCAAACAAACAATGTATTTTACATATTCCATTTTAAACTGCATAAAGCATATAGCATAAAAAGGATATAGCATACTATAATTTAAAGCTATATCACATTATTTTCTAAACTGCGTATGTTCATGATAAATATAAAAAAAATGTTATATATTCTTCTTAATAGAATTTTAATTACAACTGAAAATTTATTCTAATTTAAGTTTTAAAAAATTTTAAAATTTATGCAAAATTTACGTTATTTAAATTAAAATAATTATCGTAATTTAAATTATAAAATAAGTTTATTATAAATTTAGACCTAATTTTATTAGAACACAAGTTAATAATATTTTTAAAAAATAAAAAATTAGTCTTTTTATAAAATTTATTTTATAAAGGACTTTAATTTTTCAGAGTGAATCCTTATTTATATCCTTATTATCTTGTTGTTCTAATGACTGGCAATACAGAGGCAGTTAATCTTTAGGCCGTAAGCAAAGGGCTGCACCGCTGTTACTCATTTAGCACAACCCAGGAGGCACGTGTGTAGCTTGAAGATAGGCTACGGACGCGAGGTAACACTACCCCCACAGCACTCTACGATCCTATTAGACCGGGACCTGTGGTTTAAAGTGGATTCCGAAACATTACAAAGCATCATTGCACTGGCGGGACTTGAACCCTAAACTTGTGGTACCGAACTCTAGCCATTCGGTACCATTCACTCCACCACCCATAATATTCTTATTATAATCCTTATCATTTCGAAAAAAACAGCTTTTTGTTTTCCTCTTTCATCCATACAATGTATTCAAAAGTTCTAGATTGATAGCACAGACGACTATCTAACACCCAGGATAACCTACATTTTTTAACCTCCAAATTCAACACAACACACTTGGAACGAGTGCACAGGTCAGTAAACACCTTTTGATGCACAGGTCAATAAACAAACTTGATGTCTCGGTACAAAACGACAAGGTGCGTACTGAGTGCACAAGTCCGAAAGGAATCGGCCAGTGAAATTTCGTGCTTGGAAATCGATCTAGTCATCTTTTTTTTTGAGTCCGGCAGTATTCATCGAGAGTCAAGGTTCTATGAGTGGGGGAACTCTACAAAAATATTTTGGATCGGCTTTTGAAACAATGCTGCATGTGAGGCCTGATTTTGGACATAGAAATGGTACCTCTTGCATGATTACTGTTTCACATGCTGTGATGGCAATGTCTAACATGACAATGATCTCTTAATCTCGATCGATGGTCTCAATCAGATCTCACAAGTCCATCCTTCTAAACAATTTTTTTGATTAGAAAGTAGGTTGTATGCAATAGTAACCCCCTGTAATCACCAATTTATCCCTCCTCAGACTATTTTTAATTTCCCAAGCTGAAAATGAAGATGGTGCAAGTGGACAACGGTACAAGTCGATAGAGAAGATTGAAGAGATTGTTACATCGGAGCACAATATTGTTGGAGTGAGTGTTCCAGGATGGAGTTTACTGACCTGTACCCTCGTTCCAAGGGTTGTATGGAATTGGGTAGAGGCTATGCAGAAGCTTATTATTAAATAAGTATATCCTAAGACTATCCTACTTAAGTATATCCTCGTGGTCAAGTTTCATACAATTCTAAAATTCCTGCAGTTTTCTTGCTCTACTAAAACTGTAGCAATCAACGTTAAAATTCATGATTCAATAACACGAACTTATAATTCGTATAGTTTTGATAAAGTTAGTTTTTAGAGTTTGTTTTGTTTGAAATGTAAAGAACAATCTTTGTAGGATATAATAATATTGACCTTCGCACTATGAATAAAATTTTGAAAACAAATGTGACTGTTTTAACAGAATAAAGATTTATGGATGTGCTACTGAAATGCTTAAGATAAGAAAATGAAAATTATAATTATAATAAAAAAGTTTATTTTATATAATATTGATCCTATTATCTTGTTAAGTTTTAAGTCATACACGAATCTTTTGAATAAATTTACATTGGCTTATACAATTAAGAACCTAAAGAATATTTACCAGGTTATAAACTCCATGATATCCCCAACAAAATTCTACCCATTCCTCGGATATAATCGTTTGTCCTGGAGATTTAATTTTTGGCCAACCTATTTAAAATATTTTGTCGCGCTATACGACACCCCATTTCTTCAATTTAAGCCGTCTATGACCTAAAAGGAGTTGACATTTTTTTCAGTACAAGTGCAGAAAATCTGTAAAGAACATGGAAATTGCACTAGGAGTAATGGTCTGGAAATAAAAATGGAAGGGGCAATATTTTAGTCAAGAAAAGAAATCCAATTTTACTGGAGTAACGTAGGGAAGAAAGAGAAGATGTAGGTAATTCTATTATATTTCAGAGAAGGCTTCTAGTGCAAAGAAGAATAAATAGTATACTTTTTGAAATATCGCGCGAATGCAGCACATATCCAATATACATAAGATGTGAGCTTTAAAAATCTATTGAATAAATAAACGCAGATATATTATAAAGAATGATTTCAGAAAATAAATTCTTATAACTCTTTAATGCTTTTAATGAATATTCGTTTATACAATTGCTTTTAAAAAAATTGAGTAGAAAATTCAGTTGTTAGAAAAGTAATTGCAGTTATATATTCAACTAGAAGACCCGGCCACTTGTATTGTGGTGGCTTTCTTGTATTTCGTTCGAATTATTAGATACTATAATTGGTATTGTTAAAGTAATTGGTAAAGAATGATGAAAAGATCAAATTAAGCTTCAACGAATAGAAAATGTTTAATTTTTATTAATTTAATGAATGAGGTAGATAATGTTGATTTTTAACACTGTTTTATAATTATTTTTACCTAATTTAATTTTTAATAATCATTACTTTCATTTAACTAAGCGATGAACACTATTTCTTGTTAATCTGTCTTTCGTCAAAATAAATAAATTCGATGGTTTTCCAATACATGAGCATGCAACATACAGCTGCCCATGGGAGACACGGATTCTCAAGGGCCTGAATGGCCGAGTGGCTAGCGCTCTGGCGCTCGGTACACAGGTTTCGGGTTCGAGTCCCGGCGGTGCCATGGATATTTGTAGTGTCTCCAGGAATCCACTTTAAACCGTAGGTCCCGGTCTAACACGATCGTAGAGCGTTGTGGAAGTGACATATTAAAAATAAGGAAAAAACCTTAACTGTTCATATGTATAGTGATGGGAATTATAGTCCTTGTTGCTTCCACATCCCCATATACCACTTCATTCATCATCATCACGGATTCTCCAAGTCCAAGCCACAAATAGCCGTTGTCTGCCCTTGCGACTTATTGTCATCGCAAAAGCCAAACGTATCGAAAATTGTAGACTTTTTGAAAGGTATTGTGTAGATTCTGGTGGTATCATAGGTAGGTACAGGACGACTTCGCCTTTAAACTTTCCAGTCAATATCGTTGCTTCAAGTACGTTTCCGGTAATTCTTCTGTGGTGACAAATCGTGTGTACCGTTGCATAATTTTTGGTGGATTTAAGTTACGCAATAGAATGTTCGGTGAACCAATTTCAAACGAAGATTGTGTGACGGCATTCCTGGCATATCAATTTAAAAATTCAATCAGAAAACTGACAATCTGGTTTTCATCAGCAATGGTGTCGATTGACTTAAAAGTCATCAGATTTTTTTTTTGTTTGTTCCAACGCAGCTGGCAAGCCACTCAGACAATTGCCTTTAATGCCTTAAGGCAAAGCGCTGCACAAACGTTACTCGCTTACCACTACCCGGGAGAGGTGCATGCAACTTGAAGATAGCCACGGACGCGGAGTAACAATACCCCACGGCGCGCTCGACGATCCTGTTAGACCAGGACCTACGGTTTAAAGTGGATTCCGAACCACTACAAACATTCATGGCACCCAATGCAGGACAAAAAAAACTTTTTTTTGTCCTTTTAACTGAGGATTTTGCCGTAAAATTATCTAATATTTTAATTCATTAAAAAGTATAAGGACTTTTGTGTAATTGATTAACAAAAAATAGATTTACATAAAAAAACCGAGTGACTTGATTAAAGGTTCATGTGTAATATTTATACTAAAATAAAACTGTGACTTTCACAAAATTCTTGCGCACTTAAGAATTTCAGTAAAATACCTGCTTTATTCATTGACATTAATATTCCAGTTTTTTTAATAATATCACTAATTTTTCATAAAAAAAATTAGGTTATTTAAGAGCATAATAAATTTTTTTTTGAAAAATCAATAATCAAAAAGTAAGAAAAAAATTAAAAAGTTTCGTAGACTACTCCAAGTATCAAGCTCTTCTCTTCACACTTTCTTTAACCTTTCTCTTTCTTTTAAGAGCAATACGTAA
>BPLR01007775.1:0-23439 GCA_021605095.1 Caerostris extrusa
TTAAATAACAACCTGCGTTAAAAAAAATAAAGTTCTTGTGTTCTTGCGTTCTAAAATTAAAGGATGTAGATCTTAAATCCTTAAAAGAACAAAGATTTTTACACATCAAATAGTTCTAATAAAGCGTTCTTAATCTAGAATTCGTATTTTCAGTTGAATATCAGTATTAAAAGTTGTATTTTTTCATTTGAATTAATCAAACTTTATTTTTTTATTCTATGAATTCTTTTAGAAAGTTTTGGGAATATTTTAGAAAATCTTTTAATCTGACGTTATTAAATAATAATTTGCATTCAAAAATAAAGTTCTTGTGTTGTTGCGTTTTAAAAAAAATAAAGAATTTAATTGCACGTAGAACTTAAATCCTTAAAAAACTAAGATTTTTACATTTTTTAGTTCTAATAAACGTAATCAATCTAGAATTCGTATTTTTTAGTTGAATACCAATATTAAGTCCTGGTTTTTCAGTTAAACTAATTCAAACTCTTTTTAAATCCATGTATGTTTAGAAAATATTTGAGATTATTTTGGATATTCTTTTTGATAAACGTAATTAAATTCTTAAAAGAACCAGAAATTAATCAAAATAATCTGACGTTATTAAAGACTGTTTTTAAAGCAGCTCAAGTTTTTTGTCTTAAACATTCTTCTTCTTTTTAGCTCCAGTACGAAAACTTCAATATTTGCCAATTTAAGTCAAGATTAATTAAGGAATCTTAATTAAACTTTTTTTCCAAGTCTACGGAATTATTTGAAGAGTAAAAAAATTGGATCATTACAGGCACATTATTGAAAAATGTGTTCGAACACGCAAAGAACGTGGCAAAAAAGAAATAAATAAAAAAATATTTGGGAAATAAAAAAATTGAAAAAGATTACTTTTCGTAGATAAGTATAATTAAATCCAAAGATATTCATTAAAAAACTTTATCGTTTATTCTGTTTTCTTTTTTCTACTAATAATTACAAAAAGTTAACATTTTAAAAGTTATGTTATTTTATATAATATTAATAAATCCCTTCCAAGTTATTCCGGTGACGGGCACACTGCTTGTGGATCATTAACTTATTTGAATGTTCCTACTTATCGGAGACAATCTCACTTCAACCAACTTCCTTCATTATTCAAGGCCCACTCCTCCACTTACGCTTGTATCGAAGTAAAAGGGGCGTCCTTATCCATAACAAATGGACTCGGAACATAGAAGAATCTCGTCGAGTAGGAAAACATCGCAGTTTTTGCTTCTGGAATAACAAACAGAGAGGATCTGGCTTAACTGACAAAAGCGGAAATGTATCTTTGTAACCAATAGGAAGGTGAACACCCAACGAAATCTTCTTTAGTATCATCAGTGTTCTTGAATGCCCTAAAAGATGTTTAAAAGTGTTTTTTTTTTTTGTTTATCAGTGCACTCAAAAGTTATTACATACTTTGTAGTCTGGTAAAAGCTAGATCTGTCTAATGGGCAATTGGCCAGCGCTCTGGCCTTTGATACCACAGGCTTCAGGTTCGAATCCTCGCATGGACGTTTGTTAATGGTTCGGCAATTTTTTACTGGCTCGTGTCTTGCCTTCAAGCAAAAGCTAAAATAACGTCAAAAAGTAATTGTAACAATTCATTCTTCAAAATCCAAAAAAGTACAAGGATTTTCATTAACAAAGTATGAATGTGACTTCAAATTTATATGGTACTTGACTGTTTATAAACAGAAACTGATCAAATGAAAATGCATAACGTAAACCTTTTTATTAATATTTTTTTTTTTTAAATTTTGATTCTGAAATTTCTATTTTTTATATTAATATTGTAGTCTGCAGGTTGAGCAACCAGATCGTAAGTGGGTATGGTTGGGATGATGATATATTTGAGACACTGGTTGGAGAATTCACGGCTTTATTGGCACACGCACAAACACCACACACGCAATTAACGACATACAATAAATAACACATTTAAAGATATATAATTATCGATTCGAGGAAAGATTCCACTTCTAAGCCGAAAACCCAAAACTCGGCATGAGTAGGATGCACGAATTATACTTCTTGTCCGAGTGAAAGTCGGTAGTCCAATTAATGCTGCAGGATAAGCTAAATATATTTCTTTTCGGGATTAGAGACAATGAATTAAACGTTTTCAGCGGAGCACAGGTTGCACTGTGCTTCCTTTTCCGGTGAGAATCTTGAGGCCGACTGAACATTTCTTCTGAACGCCACAGGGAAAACTCTTGCCAGTGTGTAGGAAGAAGCATGTTTACAATTTTAATTTTTAATAATTAAAATTTTAAAATTATTCAATATTAAAAAACTAGATAAAAATTCCACTAACTATTTTACTTTTTTTTCCTTTTAAAGTAGCTTTATCTCAAATAAATTTTATCTGACTAGCATTCTTAACAAGTGATCGATTTGTCCATTTCCGCCATTAAATCAAATGTTTATTTACCATTTCACGATATCCATGGCAAAAACTATAGCTACATTTTTACCACTTACGATTATAAAAATATCATGTTAAAAAATGCGGGTATGTGTAAACGTAGTTTTCAACCTATGTTTGTTAAATGCATGTATTTATATTTTTTTTCCAAGAGATTCTATTTTTAAATGGCATAAATTCAAAAGCAGCAGCAAATTTCACATAGCAGAAATTCCAAACTAAATTTTATAATTTTTTATTTTTAAAAATTAAAAACACCGTAATGAGTATTTATTATAATATTTTTAATTAATAGGAGATCCATTTTAGGACATGTTATTCTTTATAAACTTGCATCTAACTCACAACAAATATGTGTAATAAATTCGGAATTAAAAATATTATCAAAAAAATCTTATTATCAAAACAAATGCTGAAAGTTGCCTGCATTTTCTGCACCTTCATTTTCTTTCTTTCACTATTCAATTTGTGACATTTTAGTTCGTGATGATTTCTTTGGATATGTAGTCTAATTTCGTTCACTTCTTTTTTTATCGTTTTTAATTCATCTAATATTTTTGGACACTAATAATTTATTAACTGTAACCATACTGAATTAAGGTGAAGGTTACAGAGGATACTTTACACTAAACATCATAGAATATGTCATAATTCAGTGGAGCTACGCGGCCAAGGATCTCCGTAATAATCTACAATAAGAATAAGAATATATGATAATATGTTAAATCATGTTTAGAAGAAACTACAGCGTTTAAATTAGTTGCATTGTTTTAATAAAATGATTCTGCCAAAAAAAAATTATAACCTAAATTCCTTTTCGATTTTTATAGAGATTTAATTTAAAAAATTAATTAAAAAACAGGATAATATTTTAATTTGATCATCCTAAATATTAATAAAAATTATTTGAGTTTTAATACAATGGAGCAAATAAAATTAAATGCTGAAATTTTAAAAAATCAATAATAGTGGGTTTTTTTATCATATATACGGTCTGTGTCCTCTGGATAGGTAAGCGGATATTATTCTTTCTTGTTTTCGCATTAAATTATATCCATCTGATGCTGAACTCTGTAGATTTGGACTCATTATCTCTCTAAAAGACAAACTGTGTTGATGCGGAAGTATGACATCTTATTCCAATGTAAATATTATGAGTAACAAAGAAAAACAAATTGCAGTAATTTGGCTACAAGACATCGTCTTTTTCTGCTGGATTTTTTGATGTAACCGACGAGACGCATCATAAAAATCAAAACTGTCTGGCGCTTCATGCAACATGTTCAATAATGTAGGAAATCTGCCTGCCAAGCCTTTTCATTTCTTTTCTCTTAGATTATTCAAAGGTTTCACCATACATATTTATACATAGTATATCTTCTTATTCCAGTAATCAAATGGAATTTTATTATTCATAGTGTGTATTTTCTTATTCTAATAATCAAATGAAGGTTCCTAGTTTATATCATTCTAATAATCAAAATGAAGGTTCTTAGTTTATCAATCTAATAATCAAATAGACGTTTAATATTCATATTTTTTTCTTATTCTAATAATCAAATGAAGGTACCTAGTTTATAATTCTAATAATCAAAATGGACATGATCATTAATCATAGTTTCTCTTTTATTTTGATAATCAAATGAAAGTTCGTAGTTTATCATAATCAAATAATCAAATAGAAGTTTATTATTATAGTTTTTCTTCTTATTCTAATAATCAAAAAGAGGGTATATTATTTATAGTTTCTCTTCTTATTCTAATAAGCAAAATGAAGGTTCCATTTTATCATTCTAATAATCAAATGAAATTTCCATTTAACATTCTAATAATCAAAATGGACGTTCATTATTCATAGTTTCTCTTCTTATTCCAATAATCAAATGGAGGTTTATTATTCATAGTTCCTTTTTTAATCTAATAATCAAATGGAGCGTTATTCCTATTTTTTCTTTATTATAATAATCAAATGACTTTCATTATTTATATTTTCCTTATTCTAATAATCAGATGAAGGTTCCTAGTTTATCATTCTAATAATCAATTGACGTTTATTATTCGTAGTTTATCTTCTTATTCTAATAATCAAATGGAATTTTGTTATCACAAGGTCCATTGAAAGCAAGTTTCAAGCAAAGAAGCAATGTTACAAGGTTGTATTGGTTTTATGTTTTCTACTCTTTTTTTTTTCTTTTTAGCAAACTTCTTTTCGATAAATAGCAGTTGTTAGTGTTTGGGAGAACAAGTTGCTTACGGTGTTCATTTATATAAATGTTTGACTGGAAGTTTTTTTTTTAAAATTTTCTTTTGATTTAGAGAATAGAGAATTTTATTCCATGTAAATACTTTGAAAGCGTTTGTAACTTATGATTTGGTAAGTTATTTTTTGGCTTTTTCCTTCCTTTCCCTTTATTTAAAACGCAATTGGATGGGAGATAAAGTAGGCAATCGGCGAGCACAAATCTCTCAAAGATATATTAAATCAAATAATGAAGAAACTTATTAAATTCTGTTCCTTTTCAAAACATTAATATTGTTGAAATATACTAATGATTAAGTCAAATCCTTTAATTGAAATTACAATATTTACACGATTTGTAACATTTAACGAAAGTTTCATGCGCTTTCAAAACAAGGTTCAATAAACCACTCAGGAGTGTTCTTTCAGATAATTTTAATATCCTCTGATCATTTATGTTTAAATCACATTACATTATTCTACTTTTTTTCCATTCCTTTCATTTCTTATTCTCCTAATTTCAATGCCGCAATGTAAATAACAAAAACCAGGCTTCGAAATGTCTAAAAATATAAATATTTAACAATGGATTGCGAATTCAGTCACAAATATGTCTTATAGATTTTACCTATATATATTCAAAATTCCATTTAATAGAGAAACTTCAGAATAAATAAATCAAATCGCTTGTAAAATACAAATAAACATAATGAAAACTTCATTAAGCAAATACAAACATCGGTCTTTGAATGAAACTCAATTTTCTGTTCGAGTACAAATAGAAAATTCGAATTACGTCTTTCATTTCCATGCCGAAATCTACAGAATATCTCTTTTGTCGTGCCAATATACATAAATAAAATCACAAATCTTTTCAATATATTTAACACCATAAATAAATAATGCTTCATGAATTTCTCGTCACTTTGTTTATTTTAATAACGAAACTGCTACACTGTATTCATGACGAGTGATAATGTTTTATTTTAATATATGTAAAAAATAGATTACGTTAGTTGAAGAAAATGTTTTATGAAAAGAACTGAATCAAAATCTTACGTTGTTGTTTACTGATTAAACTATAGATTTTTAATAAGATGTAAAATCTTGCCAAACAAATTATACAAATTTCTTTTCATATTGTTACAATAATGCTAACACTAACTTTTAAATGTTAGCCTTATGAATGGCTTAGTGGTAGCTTATGTAACAAGAGTGCAGGACGTAGCAGATTCGAATTTTTTTGGCAAATCACGTTGTAATTATTGTTTTTAGAAATAAGAATGACAATTACGATATTCAGTATAAGCTACTTGACCTGATAGTTTGCTGTCTATAAGGGAAAGCAGATTTGCTTTATTGCTGGTAAGAACCTATACTTCAGGTTTAACTCCATTAGAAGAAGACCTCCACCCTTAGCGAGATGTCCAGGAAGTAACCCATCACATGAATACAAATCAATCTCACACACGAAACAGTGATACCTTCCAATTGAATGATTCATCTGAAACGGAGTCTACCGGAAGAGGGAGGTCAAAGTGATGCATTCTCCATGCAAGAGCCACAACTTCGTGTAGAGTTATTTCCCAGAATTTCCTTTTTTTTTTTCTTATGACCACCAATGGCAAAACATGTGTCAAAAAACTACCATAGATAGATAATCCTGACGACACCTACAATCTTAACGCAAGGCCGAAACACTTGCACCATCCAGGACAATTTGCCAAATTATGTCATTGATTTAGAAAAATGGCTCATTAACTGGAAGATTAAATTAAATGTAGACAAGACTGAAGCAGTTCTTTTCACTTGCAAAAACTCCTATAACCCTCCTAATATTAAAATATACAATAATTATATCACCTGGCACTATAAAGAAACTAAGTACTTAGGAATTATTTTTGATGGTAAACTTAACTACAGATCGCATATCTACAACCTTAGAAATAAATTCAATACTCAATTTAGAATTTCAAGTATCCTTTAATCAATAGAAATTCAGCTTTACCTCTTAATCTTAAAAATTCTAATATATCTCTCTTATCTTCGTCCAGTATTAGCTTATGCCAGCCCAGTTTGGGGTTCTGTTGCACGTACAAATTTTGAAATTATTCAAAGGCTTGAGAACAAAACTCTCAGAATGTTAACGAATTCACCCTGGTACTTTCGTAATGACGATGGTTAGACGAGCTCTCTCGATTCCAAGTTTAAGACAATTTGTTCACAAAATTTCCACTAAATTCTGTAATGATATGCGAAACATCAATAACCCCGTTTTAAATATCCTACAAAATTACGAAATGATATTTCTTCCCGCAAACATAGAAAAAGACCTCGCAGTGTTCTAAATATTTTAAATTAATTCCTTACAACTGCCTAGATGAAAAAAAGTTCACTTTTCTATAAATTTGACCTTTGCTCATTCTGAGTTATTACATGCAACTGATTTCATCAACATCTACATTTTTGAAATTTTTGATATTTTTTATTTTATAATTTTATTAAATAAATAATTCTTTTAAAAAAAGGGCATTTAATTATCTATTTTTCTTATTAACTCAAAAGGCATGAGACCACCGCTATGTTTCAACATTTTACAAAGAAGTATCTAGTGGCCGCTACGCTGCTAAGGATTTCTGTAATAATCTACAATAAGAAGAAGAGTAGATAGATAATCCAACCTAATGTTAGGAACAAAACAAACCACATAAAATGTTGTTTAAATCAAAACTAATTCGAATAACAAAAATTAGAGAGTGACTAATACAAAAAAATAAATATCAACAAAATGCGAATTAGTTAGAGAAATACTAACAACAAATGTACAAGCAAAACACAAAATTGATCGTAACATGTTATAATGAAAATGATAAATTATGTAGTCTAGTGGATGAAGGAAAATTTAAGAGGACGAAAAAAAATGAAAAGTTCGCTTGGTCTCTCCGGGTTATTACGCCTATTCACATTTAAAGAAGATATATAATGTCAGGAATCATAACAAAAGATGCAGAGACTTTTACACTAAATATTCAGCTAAACTATCTTAATTTATCCACAAGTCGGTAAAAATATTCCGAGTTGTCGAATCCGAGCCTGAATGGCCGAGTGGCTAGCGCTCTGGCGCTCGATACCACAGGTTTCGGGTTCGAGTCCCGGCGGTGCCATGGATGTTTGTAGTGGTTCGGAATCCACTTTTAAACCGTAGGTCCCGGTCTAATAGGATCGTAGAGCGTTGCGGGGGCATTGTTGATCAGCGTCCGTGGCTTATCTTCAAGTTACACGCGCCCCCTGGGTAGTGCAAAGTGAGTAACGTCTGTGCAGCGCTTGCCTTAAGGCATCCAAGACCAAGCTGTCTAAGTGTTTACCAGCTACATTAGAAAGAAAAAAAGTTGTCGAATCCTCTTATATTTTTGTTGTTGTTGTTACTTTTCCCACTTGGTAGGTATCTAATCTAGACCAAGGCCACGAACCCGTATGGACTCATTGTTGAAGGGAAGGAAACAGCTTTTGTTGTGGTGGAGCACCCGTAGGTAGAAGTCGACTTTTGCTCCGTGAAGCTCTGCAGTCATAGGAGGCCGGGACCTACAGCTTAAAGTGGATTCCGAACCACTACAAACATCAATGACACCGCCGGGACTCGAACCTGAAACCTGTGGTACCGAGCTCCAGAGCGCTAGCCACTACACCATTCAGACTCTCTTATATTTTTAAACGTTACAAAAAGTTTTTTTATAGATAACTATTTTAAAATAATTGGACATATTGAAATCAAGGAAACGACCCGTGCAATCAACCCTGCAATACGAATGAATGTGTTGAAGGGAATATCAATCTATGCTCAACGCTCATGGTTCATGAGCGCTTAACGAATCAACGCTCATGCAATTTTTTCCCCTTCCCCCTTTCCCCCAACATCACAAACGCCATTGAGTTTCCTCGTTTTTGAAACAATGTCAACAATGGCGCCAGTGGTTTCTCGCTAAGCCCTAATGATCACCAACTACTCACCCTTGAGCCTTGAGTCTCTTATTGTAGATTATTACAGAGATCCTTGTCCGCGTAGCGGCCACTAGCTCCTTCATTGTAAAATGTTGAAATATAGCGGTGGTCTCATGCCCTTTGAGTTAATAAGAAAAATAGATATTTAAATGCCCTTTTTTTTAAAAGAATTATTTATTTAATAAAATTATAAAATGAAAATTTAAAATAACAAAAATTTCAAAAATGTAGGTGTTGATAAAATCATTGCATGTAATAAAATGGAATGAGCAAGGGTCAAATTAGAGAGAAAAGCGAACTTTTTTCATCTAGGCAGTTGTAAGGAATTAATTTAAAATATTTAGAACATTGCGAGGTTTTTTGCTATGTTTGCGGGAAGAAATATCATAATCGTAATTTTGTAGGATATTGAGCCTTGAGTCTGGCTACTTTAATGTCATTGCTGTTAATGATATAAATATTTACCTAACTCTTGCCGTATATTCAAATTTTGAATCGCATTAAAGTTATTTAATTATTACTTTAGCCAAATAATTTCAATAGTTTACATACAACTGAATGTCAAATATGTAGATGCTACTTAATGTTTCTTCTCTGAAATAAATTTCCATAATATTTACTTCGGAGACGTAGGGCCGAGTGATTAGCGATCTGGAGCTCGATGCCACGGATTCGAGTCCCGACGGGGCGATGGAGGCTTGTAGTGTTTGGAACCACTTTAAACTGTAGGTCCAATCTAATATAACTGTAGAGCGTTGGGTATAGGACTGAAAACCTACCCCGTATAAAACGAAAAACATCTCCTGTTCCAAAATTTGCCAATAGGAAAACGAGCCATGGGACTGTTGTATGAAGATGTATATTTGCTGTTTTTACAAAACCTTTTGTTAAGTAAATTCAAAATGGAGAAAGACATTTCATTTACAATCGGAGGTAGTATAATAGTTTTATGTTTTTCATAAAACATTAAAAAAAATAAGACATACTTTTATTATTCATCATTAGGAATTTTTTTCCTGATCATTTGTTTTTTTTTTTTCCCATTAAATATCTTCCTGGAGTTCAAATCTCAGAAGAAGTTATTCTCATATACTGCAATAGTTTCCAAAAGTATATTTTCTTTATCTTTCCAATTCATTCTTCGGGGACAACGGGAGACGAAAGCACCAAGAGAAAAACCCTTATTTCATGCCACTTCGCATTTGCTCACCATTATTCACCCAATTTCTTTCCTGCTGAATATATGTATTTCGAGCAAAATAAGTCACGCAATTGATCTCTTTTGATAAAGCTATACAAAAATCTTGAAGCTCATGTGTTCCTTTTTTGATAAATCCATTTTTCTGAAGAAACGCGATTACTGTTGTTAGTATACGTAATTTCAGTGGTCCACATTTAAAACTAACAAAAAATAAATATTTGTATAAACTGTAAAATTAAGTTCTTATTTTATATTAAGAGAATTACGTATATTTTATTTTTATAAATTGAATTAAAAGAAAATCTATTTTTATTTTAAATAAAATATACACACTAAAATTGTTTTTGCTGTAAAAAAATCTTGGACTCAGAAATCACTTATTTAATAAAATGATGCTGCAATGACTGGTAAACTCTGGCACTCGGTGCCACTGGTTTCAGGTGCCCCAAGTGGTTTTGGAATCCACTTTAAACCGTAGGTTCCGGTCTAATAAGACTGTAGAACTTTGGGCATAGGGCTGACAACACGACAAATTAAAAAAAAAAAGTTTGCCAGTAGACAGACTGACTTGGTCATCATGGGGCTGTTGCGCCAATAGAAAAGAAGAAGAAGAAAGCATTATATTGAAATCAAATATTTAAAAAAATAATATGTTTTTGAGAAATATTTAGCCTTTAAGTTTGTAGACATACTAGCAAAATTCTGAGATTTAAGAGAAGAGGGCTGATGGTCAGTGACTAGTGTTAGGTGCCACGTGTTTCGGACTCGACTCCCGAATGTTCCATGAATATTTGTAGGGGGTTTGGAATCCACTTTAAACCGTAGGTCCATGTCTAATATGACTGGGTCGTAGAGCTGACAACCCTATTACGTAAAGAAAACATCTGTCTCGGAATCTGCCAGTATACAGATGGTCTTGGCACACCATGAGGCTATTGCACCAATGAAGAAGAAGAATGATTGGTTAAATTATCCTCCTAAGTTAAAATTTTAAATTGATTTTAGTATTACATAAGGCTAACTCCCTTTGCAAATTAAAAATCTATATAATTTTGCATAAACTATAGCTGTGCTCTACATGGTTTGGTGGAACAGAAACTATATATGGTGAATATTGCTTTGTGGTGACTTCAAAACTGTTTCGTATTAACGAGATAAAGAGGTTTTCAGTTAAGAATTTCAGCATCATAAATAGCATGACAGCCCAGGGTGGGCCAAGGCTTTCCTTTGAAGAGATTTCCATGCATTCCTCTGGATGACAATGGTATTCATATTCTTAACCTTTAGTACAGCAAACTCTTTTTCAACTGTGTCTAGCCGTTGCAACTTGGGTCGTGCTCTTCCCTTTGATTTGTGGTTTTGAAATCAAAACGAACATTTTTACGGTGTTTAAATGCTTCATTCTAAATACATAAGCAGCTCAGTTTAATCTATTGATCTTAATAAATTTTATAATATTTGGGCTAAAAGCATTTGGGCTCTAAAGCATTTATAAATTTCTGTGTTGTACCATCATTACCAACAATCACTCTCCCTAACACCTCCAAGAATAGCCCTTAAAATCTTTCGCTCAAATATACCCAAACGGGCATCATCAGATCTTGTCAAAGTCTATGTTTCAGAGCCATAGAGCAAAATAGGTCTAAGAAGGGTTTTACATAATAAAATTCAGTTTTTCTGCTTATTAACTGTGATTTAAACAGATTTCTTTACCCAAAAAAGGCCTTATTGGCAGGCACAATTCTATTCTTTATTTCATGTAAAGATATTATTGCGGCAACTAATTTCTGATCCTAAGTCTTTAAAATTAAGTACATATTCAAAAGTGTAAAAGACTAAGGCAATATTGGGTGTATTCTGACAAATCTTTCTTAAAGGAAAGATTTCGATTTTCTTGAATTTTATTTTATTATTCGTTGAATTAATTACGAATTCGATTATTAAACTTGAATACCTTTTAATTATGTGCATTATAATCACCATTTTGTCTTCACAATGAGAATTTAAAAAAAAAAAAAACACATTTGGTTAATTTACATTGGAGATCAAAAAACAAAATGCCCATCAAAAGTATATTTTCTACATGAACTCTGACTTTGTAGCTCGTTTTCCTATCATTTTTATAAAAAAGCAATCCTGGTACATTTATATAGACGATTCAAACATTTTTGTTTCTCAAAAATTGTAAAATGAGAATCGAGAACTTTATATAGATCTATCCATTTTATGTTATCTATACTGAAATATCCAGTGTAAGCTCACACAGAAAGAGATTGGATGAAACGGTCTTTTCAGTCTCTATTTGCACATTTTTATAAAAACACACACAGAAGAACGGATACAAAACAATAGAGCAGATTGAGTTAGAATCATATCAGCGATTGCAAGGGTTATTTCTTCAGAAGAATAAGTCGAAAGTATATAAATGGAACATATACCGGAATGTACGAAAATAAACCTGAAACCTTAAGACGAACCTATAAATTCATGAATTCTAAATCAAGAACCGTGAAAATACTATTTTGTATTTTTTTTTATATTCTTCTAACCTATTTCGATGATTTCATTTCAAATTAATGCACATAATCTTAACATAAATTTTATAGAGATATATTTTAAATGATAGTAAGGGCGCCCCTGTGGCGTTCAGGATAAATGATCAGTAGGCCTCGAGACTCTCCTCCGAGAGGAAGTACGGCGCAACCTCCCACTCCTGTTAGGAAGCGTATAGTTTACAGTCTCTTACCCCTAAAAGAAACACATTTAGCGCATCCCTTTGCCTTACTTGGCCTACAGACTATCACCTGAAGAGGAAGTATATTTCGCGCATCCTGCGTGTAACCGAGTATCAGGATTTCGGTTTAGAAGTGGAATCTATTTACGAATGTATAATTATATGTCTTTAAATATATAACATATTGTAACTCGTTAATTGTAAATGTGTGGTGTTTTCGCTGTCAATAAAGCAATGAGTTCTTCAACCTGTGCCTCAAGTACTACAATCGAACCCCATCCATTTACAATCGATTGCCCAATCTACACACTACAATAAAAAATTTTGGCAGTACATTGCTAAATTTAAATTCTGAAACAAAAAAAGCGCTGTAGATATGACAGTAAAATATATAGTGACAAGTTTATTAATTGAAACGAAAACATTACAGATTAATGAAAATTAAATGAAAAGTGCGGTTTTATTATGAAGAAAAAACATATCCCGACTCATGGTTCTGTGAGCATTAGGGAGGAGGTTCAATCCGTTGGCGGCTTTGTTGTAGACACTGTTTCAAAAAACGAGGAGCCTCGATGGTATTTGTGATGTTCAGCATCTTGCCTCGTTAGCCAAACCTGGTGAGAGTTTTCCGGTTTTTCTCCCATACGATACTCAAATGCGGGGTAGTTCTCTTTAAAAGTCATATCAGAATACACTGTCCTTCTTCATCAACTCAGAGCCAAGTCAGACTTCAACCTATGGGTGCTCCATTACAACATCAACATCCATCAATGAGTAGGTTACTCATGGCTGTCCGTCCCTGCACTACAGAACACTGAGGTTTAGACACAACAACACAACACAAAAATCAGATGTATCAAATTTATTCACAGAATTAACGATTCATTTTAAGCAAAACTGTAATGAAAAAAAAAGGGGTATTTTACAAAATAAATTGAGAATTTTATTTTTAGCCATAGAATATTAAAACCCATAGGTAATTAAGATTTTAGATATAAATCCTTTATTTATAATTTATACTAAGTGAATATTTTTAAATGTAAAGGTTTTGGAAAGATAATTAATAGTAAATTTTCATTATAAGATTTTAAAATATTAAAACATTTCTCTTGGGGCAACAATTTGTATATTAATAAATTTGGTCAAATTTTATAACAATATTCAGCAAAATTTATTAAAACATCATGAACTAACTTCACCCTATTTTAATTATACTAATGAAAATGTTCTGTCATATTTTATTATTCATAGAAGAAGAATAAGTATTGAGTACAATTTTTGCAATTCATTTCCGAAAATTTACATTCATTGTTAGATATTGCATTAATACCACCTTTTATATTAAATTTAATCCTAGTAATATTTTTTGAAATGGTTTGTTGTATTATTTTAAAAGAAAATTCTTTTTCAATGTTACAATACTGTATTTATTTTATTTGCTGTAATGGACACAAAACGGATATTAAAAATTTTAATTTTTTTTATGCATTAATTATATTTTTCATTACTTTTGGGTGCGCCTTCGTATATTAATTAAAATTTTTCTTTCTCCTTACAATAATTATTTTGTTAATCGCTTTTTCATAAGTGTGGTTGTAATGTTTGCAATTTATTTTTTGTTAGAAATACTTTATTTAAAGAATATGAATGGCCGAGTCTCGGTATAACACAGGTTTCGGGTTCGAGTCCCGGTGGGGCCATGGATGTTTGTAGGGGTTCGAAATCCACATTAAATCGTAAGTCCTGTTCTCACACGATTGTAGAGCGTGGTAATTGAATAACGTATTAAATAGGTAAAACGAACTGTTTGTATATAGTGATTAGGGCGTCATAGTCCTTGTTGCTTCGCATCCCCATCCCCATATATACCCCTTCGATTCAATTTAATACTTTATTTCAAGTCTGTAGTGTGCAGGTACGGGGTAGCTGGTGTGATTGGATTGAGATATTTGAGGCACAGGTTGGAGAACTTACTTTAGCTTTATTTATACATTAACACTACACACAATTATCGACATACAATATTAAACCCAGATAACTACAGATTCGTGGGAAAACTCCACATCTAAGTTGAAAAGTTGGCAAGGAAGCTAAGTCACATCAGGTTCGAATCCTGGCGAATCCATGCATGTTTGTTAGTGGTTCGGAATCCACGTTAAATTGTAGGTCCCGGTCTAATTAGACTAAAATGTGCACAAGATGACCATAACCAAACCAATCAGATTATTTTAAAGATTAGGTTGGAACAAGTACTTCACAATCTATAACCTAGACTTTGTTTCGTATTTTAACAGCTTAATTCTTGGATTTGAATTGGCCCATATTTATTTTTAAGAAGGGTAGATCTTGTTTATTTGGAAGAAAGTTACCTCTTTATGCTTCGTGAATTTGTTATTTTGTATTGTAATTTTTTTTTTGAAAGTGGCTTTTACTTTAATCATTATGTATATGATTTATCGAACTTGTAATTAAGATGTGTTTGCATATTATGTGTTAATATTTAAATTGGTAGAAAAGAATGGTAGTTGGTGGAACATGACAATTCTCCTTCATTGGAGCAAAAGTCGCTTGTTGGGCCAAGGCAGTCTACTACTACTTATACTACTACTACTACGCCACACCACAGCACTGTGCCTAGAGCTAAGTTGCCTCTTTACAGTTTGGGAAGGATCTAGGTGAGAAATGTGATTGGACTCTGTGACACTCTACGATCATAAGAGACCGGGACCTAGAGCTTAAAGTGGTTCGAACTATTACAAACATCCATGGCACCGCCGGGATTCGAAACCGATACCTGTGGTACCGAGTGCCAGAGCGCCAACCACTCGGCCATCTACATAGTGGCTGATTGCAAAACAGATGTTTTCTTTTTACAAGGTAGTGTTGCCGCCTTACTCCCAATGCTCTACACCCATATTAGAACGGGAACAATGGTTTAAAGTGGATTACAAACTACTATAAAAATCATGGCACCGCCGGATTCGAACCCGAACCTGTGTCACCGAGCACCAGAGCGCTGGTTGAGGAATCTTCTAGTCAAGCTTTAGTTAGCGTCTTTTTGAAATTTCGAAAATTTTGACTTCCGTCTACTAAATTTAATCAATATAGGCTATGTTTTGAAATTTTCTTTATTTCGGTATTTACTTGATTATTAGAGGAAATACTGGCATGGTCAGAAGTGCCGTATGCTTACAAGCAGGGCGGGTTCCATCAATGACTTATACCTAAGACTAAAACATTTCATCAGTTTGTTATTTTCTATAAATACCATATTATTTATTGAAAAAGAAAAACAAGAAGAATAGAAAAATGAAACTTATATAATCATAAAATGTCTTCCTACAATATTTATCAATATCATTTATGTCGAAAATGCTATATATCTAGAACTCTTTTGAAAGTTTTACCATTTTTGTTACGCTTTGAACTCTTACAACTTAAACTGTAAACCGTATTTCGTGTAAGAACTTTCTCCCCGCACTTCATCATTGGTAGTCACCCATGATAGACGTCGGTTTATGTGTTTGCATTTTTAATATTATATCTATGCATCATATCGCCAGTTGTAATGAGTCTAATAAAAATTAAAGAAAGTATTGAGAAAATATTTGAATTGACTGACTCATACTGACCTTTTGGATACCTCCTCTATGGTTCGTTGATTGTTTTTGTCGTTTCTCATCCTACTTGGTAGACATGTAGATCGAGACCACGAACCTGTATGGACTCATTGTTGAAGGGAAAGGGGACAGCTTCTGTTGTGATGGAGCGCATGTAGGTTGAAATCTGATTCGGCTCTGTGACGCTTTACAGTCATATTAGACATAGATCTACGGCTTAAAATGGATCCCGAACCATTACAGGCATCTATGGCACCGCCGGGACTCGGATCCAAACCCTGTGGCACCGAGCACAAGAGCACTAAACACTTGGTTATTCAGTCCCCAATTAAGATGTTACATATTTTGTATTAATATATATTGAATTAGAAAAAAACAATGGGGGTTAGTGGTTGTTGACGTATTTTCTTCATCTTCAATTGTGCAACAGCCTCATGATAGGCCAAGTCATCTACCTACCTATTCCAAAACATGTTTTACTGTATAGTGTTGTCAGCCCTACGCAATAATATTACACAAGGACTTAGTTGGATTTCTTCTCCTTCGATTTAAACTGGATTCCGAATTCCACTACAAGAATCCATGGCATCACCGGGACTCGAACCCGAAACCTGTGGCACCAAACGCCTGAGCGCTAGACTTTTTCGGCCATTCAGGGCCACAGTTCGTCGGACTTGAAAGGTAAGAAACATTTTACACGGAATTTTCTAATTTAGTGGATTGTTTGGTGACGTAAAATTTATGTTCTGTATTATAAACATAGTTTCCACTTCGTAAATAATTTATAATTACCTAAGTAAAGTAAAGCAATCCTTATAATAAGATTTAAAAATCATAAATTAAAGTTGTTTAATTTTCCTTTTTCGTTTAAAATTACATTTTAAAATTTGAAAGATCAATGCATTAGTTTATCATTTTGCAAAATTTAGTTCCATGATTTTGAGTTTCACAAAAGATCTAAGATACTCAAATGGGATTGAACCATGAAATTTCTTTATCCATAACTTGCAGCTTTGTTACCATTTGAAGAGATAGAATGGAACCCAACAGAGAGTGAACTCATTACTTACAGAAACTCAAACTCTAAGAATAAGACATTACTTAAGCATACTAGAATTTCAAAGTTAACATACAATCTATTGAGAACCAATCTTTTAAATATTTGTCGCATGCCTACCAAAGCCCTTTTACCTTTTGGGCATTTCAGTCGCCACATCTAATTAAGCCACAGTGAAAACTCTAAACGCTTTGGCGCTGCAAATGGCGTGCGGCGAGAAGAAAGTGTTCGCGCCCCTCAGGGAAATGACCGAGATGATAATCCAAATTGGAAGAAAGGTTTTGGGTCTGAAAGCTTTTGGTTTTAGAACTTTTGGGTTTGACAAATTAGAATTCTTTTTGATTGTTTGGATAGAGACAATAATGCTAGAGGTATGCAGGACAATAGCATTTTTGAACTATATTCCTTAAAATGTGACTAATCCTTTATGACTGGAAAACTTTTATGAAGTGGCTGTAAAAATAAAAGGGAGGGGATATTCCGATTTTAAGTATTTTACCATTTGTCGTGGGTTTAATCTTAATTTGGAATAAAATAATCATAAAATCAATTTTTTTCTAAAATGAATATACTCTAGACTGATTCTAACTAACTCAATTTGATCAACAAGAGAGAACGAATTCGTTACTTGCCACAAACAAAAACTGAATAAATTTTTCAACCTACAAGGCAGAACGAATTCCTTACTTGACCGAACTAAAAACTGTATAAACCTTTCCAACTAGACGGAAAGAATTAGTTACTTACACAACGAAAAACTGAATAAACCTTTCGAACTGCCAAACAGAATGAACAAGACAAATTGAATTCGTTAATTGTCACAACTGAAAACTGAATAAACTTTTCAACCTAGCAAGAATTTGTGAGTTAGAATACAATCCATTTCGTTGCATTTCATTTTTGTTTAACGGAAGGTTTTTAAGAAAGAAAGAATTCATTTCTTGATGCACAGTTTTCAAAATATTATGCAATTGCTTCCTTTTTTTAAAAAATTCAAAGTAGCCTTCTTTAATGTATAATAAAAATCTAGAAGTAATGAGCTTGATTTATTGGTTGTGAATCTAAAAACATTAATAAAAAATGGAAATCTATCTGTAAAGATGTAATTAAAGTTTAATGTTAAATATCGTTTATGTGGTTAGTAATGGCTTGATTTATGTGGTACATTTCGCTCTCTTCACATATGGCTCAGTAAAAGTTTAATGTGGTCGAAAAACTCTTTTTTTGGGTCTATAAGCACTTTCACAAGATTGTATCTGGTATGCTCTGTTTACCCATCACTTTATATTTTGCAGAGAGTCTTGTGCTCAAAAAAATTTACACGACATGGGCATAAGAATTATTCGATTACTGCATAATTATTACGGGAAATTTTATGCAATTTCATCATTTTTAACTTTTGTGTGTCTCCAATTTGAGATATTGTTTGATAAACTTTTAAAATTATTATTATTAAGAGTTCTCACATAAAATAAAACTTATCTTGTAGAATTCCGTAAAATTTTACTGTAGTAATATTACCTGAAATGGCTAAAAATTCCAAACATTGTATTTTTCATTCTAAATTCTGGATTTTATTTAAGTCAAAATGATAAAATATTTGGAACTAATAAAAGTGTATATATATATTTTTATTTTATCATATTAAATATAAGTAAAATTCATTAAAAAGTTAATTAGGTTTTTCCTGAAACTCATTTTCTGAATACAAATTCTTTGCTTTTTTGTAAAATATAAATTTGCGCCATAGTAATTCGTACTTATATATTGGTATCTCAATATTAATGATATTTCTGCTTGGTAAGTTTCTATATACAACTAAACATTCATTAATGGTATATAGTGTAAAGTTTATTTTTGAGTATTGTTTTCTTTTTTATTTAAGTAATGATATTTGGTATTAAGTATATATATTTTCATGATATTTGCTTCTGTTAACTTCTAAAAAGCTGTTTTATTTTCTCCCAATCCTTTCTAATAAGCTCACTAGTAATTATCTCCCCATACTCAACATTTTTCATTTGTGTAATCAAATTTAATACATAGGTTCTTACATATATTTTGCTTATTTATTAAGCAACAAAAATGGGGTACTCCACTTTGATGTTGTCTAGAGAAACTAAATAAATTCATCTAATTATTTAGCACCAGAAGTCTTAAGATATTTTTGCTTTGAAATATGACTAATCAAATGTAATAATTTGTTTTAAATAATGATATAATTTTGTGTTGAAAACAGCAAAATAAAAGTTGAAGTAAACTAAAAGGAACACAATTCTTGTTATAAAATAATCATTAAAAATTATTTTAAAAAAAAACATTTGTGGTTTGTAAGGCTCATAGACTCTCATTCCAATGTTTACGATTCAAAAACCAAGTTCCGTATTCGATTTTTAAATCTATATAAAATCGATGTATCGAAATGACACTATATTAGATAGTAAAAGTTAAGGCCATATAGGTATGTGGTAATGATTCAGTGTTGTTTCATGGCTGGAACAAATGTTTCTTTAAATGATGATTTGAACCTTTTAGCTGCCATAATTATTAAAATTTGCTGAAATCCGCACTGCACAACTGCACCACATAACACACAAAACACAATTATATAATAAATATTTAAAATCATCTTAAAAGCCAGTTCGTTTAAATCAGTTCATTTTTTTTTTTTTTGTACCCTCCGTACTGCTTGGAACTCTTCTTCTACTCCCGCATACTCCATTTTTTTTCTTTCTCTCTCTCCCATTACCGGTTCCAAAGTCTAACGGGCGAAAAAAAAACGTGCTAAGTCCAAAATCTAACGTTAGGGACAATTTGTCCTTGAAAGAAAAATCTTTTGGTCTGAACTTTTCCCTGTCCGCTTTATAATTTGTTATGGGAATGCATGATGGACCTTTACTTAAATGGACAATATATCAGAAATGCCGATAGAAATTAAGAAAGATATTTTAGAAATGTCAGCATTGACCAGCTTTAGTTAAGCGATTAAAAATATGCGTTTTAACAAAGTTTTTTGTTTTTAAAACAATTTATACCAGAGAAGCCAAATTCGATAACTTAAAGATGGATCTCTATACTACGACACATTACTTTTTGTTTCTGTTGAAAGGTATTTATGTAACTGCTCTTATGTTCCAATGTATTAATGTTCCAATTTTGAACTTGCTGAACAATAAAAATATTAAAATAAAGCAAATATTTAGCATTTAAATTAATTTCCACATAATATAGAAGGAATAGTGATGAAATTTCAGCTTATTTGTCTCAAACATTCTTTCTCTTTTGAAAAAAAGCCATCAGAGATGCTAATTAGTGATTCTTTGTGAACAAAGCATCAGATGTCTTCTAACATTAAACAAAAAATTCTTATGTTTTAATATTAACTTTTCTCATTTTAAATTATTAAATATTTGTGTAGAATTATCATCTCACTGCAATGTATTAGGCATAGGAACGGAACAAATTCACAATTCGTTTTAAACATGATCAAATAAATTAACATACTTTATTTCTTATTGAACTCAAAGCAATTCCGTAAACATGTAAATGAAATTTAATTTTTTAAAAATAAAAAATGAATGCATACTACATGTTGACTTGATATGTGAATCTTACATATATGACTCCATTTTCCCATTCAAAGGTAATTTACACAGAAAGAGTGCTTGAATATAAATTAATAAATAAATTACTTGTACAATTATTCATTAGTTGTTTGTTGCAAATTCTCTTTAGTATTATTCAATTATTTAGAATTTATTATAGATAGCAAGGAAATAGAATAATTATATACATGATGTTAAAATCAAAAATAAATATCAAATTGACAATAACCTAAGACTTTTGTTGAAAGTATTCGTCCGTCTAAAAATTCCGGTAAAGAATTCTATCCTTTTTCATTATGTCTTTAAATAAAATAATGAAATCATTTCTAGCCTTTTGTTGACTATTTTGAAAGTTACATTAGAACTTGACAATATTTTCTAATTGCATGAATTTACTATTATTGATGAAAATATTTAATTAATATTCCAATGTAATGGAAGAAAACAGACATATCTATTCCCATATATATTATAGTATATTCAATAGATATGTCTATTATACAGGTGGTTATAATTACAGCCCCACTTTCAAACGTTGTAAAAAAAGCACTACTCTTCACAATGAGTTCAGATTTGAGTCCTTTTTTTCCGTCAAAAAACCCTGAAACAGTCAAGCATATTGAACACTATAGTTGGTTTAAAAGTGCAACTCGTGTAATTTCATTTCAGAATATTGCTGGAAAGTCGAATTCATTTTTTTTATGCCACAGCGCCATCTATTAATACACTTTGGAACTTTTTGATGCCCTATCGTTTAACCCTTTAAGAATGTTCAGTTCAAAATTACACTCATTGTAAGGAATAGTTCTTTTACAGCATTTTGAAAGGGGACTTTAATTACAATCACCCTGTATAGTATTTCTATTATACATATGATAGACAAATCTTTGTACTATCATAGATATGCCTTACTATTATACACTCAAGAGCCAAAACATTATGACCACCTGTCAATAACGAGTTGGCCAGTCCTTGGCGCTCAACACAGCTTCAACCTGCCTTGGCATGGATGCCACAAGTCCTTGGTAGATGGCCGAGACAGATTGTACCAGATGTTGAAGCAACGGTGACATAAATCCGAGATATTGCGAATTGGTGAACTCTGAGCTGCCGTCCCAAGACATCCCAAATGTGTTCTATCTGATTGAGATCCGGTGAGTTAGGCGGCCCAGGACATTAACTGGAATTCGGCATCATGTTCCTGGAACCACTCAACACAACTTTAGCCTTGTTCCTTTGTCCGCAGCCTTCCCATCACACAAGTAAGTGAAAGAATGATTCTTCAGACACTCCAGCAGCAGTTAAATACCACTTCCACCTGATCACGTGCCTTCCACGTCATCCAGGCGAGTTCATTGCAAAATGTAGAGGTGATCATAATGTTTTGGCTTTTGAGTGTATGTATAGATATGTTATATATAATAAATATATCATATATACTATAATACATAAACTATAGATAGGCATACTATTGTACATATGTCTATTATACATACTCCATTTCGTTTTTTATCTATTATTTATATGAAAAGTTTTATTTATCAAAAGCACTTTTTATCTCTTTTATATTTCATGAAATAAAGTTGATAAAAGCAAACAAATTTATCTGTGGTGCTCCAAAACAATTTGAGGATATCTCCATAAATCGTATTGGCAGTTCTGTTTACGACTACTAAAAAACAACCTGCAAATCTTTTTCAGTATAATGAAAAATGTGTCCTTTGGAGTGAATCTTTAAAGAAAATAAAAGAACAATTGCGAAAAAAGATGTCATTGAAATCAGCTAAAAGGATCTTTAATAAAATGAAAAATGAATAAACCCTTAAAAGCCTTTCTTTAATAATGAATGAAAAGTCAGTAGACTTTAAAAGGGATTGTCATTTTTGAATGGAAGTTTTATGAACAATGAAAATGGACTTTTGCAGAAAAATTATATTCTTTTCAAAAAAATAACTTTTTTTTATTTGCTATTCCTTAATATCCTATATTCCTGCCTTTACTTTCAAGAGAAAAATATTTTTAATTTTTTTGATTTCAAAAAAAAAGATAAATCCTTCATACATACAAAAGAACATATTTTTAATAATGCGATATTAAAACAGTAAAAATTTCTTTTCAACTTTTTATTTCAAATTATTTATTTATATATTTCCAAAGTAAAAAGAAACTGGATCTTTAAAGTTCTATAATATATCATTTAAACTTCTATAATAGTTTCTAAAAGATTACAGTTGATTCAATTGATTGAATTGTGTAATCAAATTTAATATATAAGGTTGTTATATATGTTTTGCTTCTTTATTGAGCAAGAAAATTGTGGTACTCCGCTGAAGTTGTCTAGAAGCTAAATAAATGCATCCTAATTATTTAGCATCAAAGACTCTCTAAAAACGATTCCACTCGTTGTTGATTTTGGTCTTCTTGGCCTTGAATATCTGTAGGAATTTACAAGGCTTTCTGAGTAATGTATCATATTTCATGTATACCTTTAATTTAAACCTAATTATAAAAATGATTTTGAAAACGATTATACTCGTTGATCGC
>BPLR01007776.1:0-41733 GCA_021605095.1 Caerostris extrusa
GTTGCTGCATTGCTGCTTGAAATCTATTGAATTTATTTCATGATTCGAAGTCGTGGGGCAGATAATTCACTATATGTATTGGGTTATGGATTCATGTAAAACAAAATTTTCAATAAAAAATTTTTAAAACTTAAAAAGAAGAAGCAGAATGCTTTCTCCATGTAGTACCTGCAATATACTGCCAGCAATTTCAAGCGCAAGTTCGTATAAAGCTATTAAGCTTAAGTGATAGAACATAAAATGATCATGAAATTTAAAATTTAATCTTTCTATTTCTCTCTCTATATATATAAATGATTACCTAAAGAAACTGGCATCGCTTTTAATAGTTGTATTTTGATAAAACTTTTATCATTAAGTGTATGGAACACAAAAAGTCAAACACCGAGTCAAGCATATAAAAATTTATTGTTTCTCAAAGTATCAAATTAGGCGTCAGGAGATTACATTACTTTATTTGAAACACTTAATTCCCAGAAGCAAACACTGGTGGTGGCACGTGCTAAGTTTACCGGAACACTTCTCTTATTAAAGCATTCGTCACATAAATGAATTTTCGCGACTGCTGTTTCTTCCAAGAAATCCATTTTCGTTCACACTTCATTTGGGGCTGCTTTTGCGTCTGGGGAATGGTGGCGAGAAAAAATAGAATAGAACGGCGGAGAGCTAAGCCCAGGTCATGATCCTCTCCCCTCCTTATCGAACCTGGTTAGTGGGTGCTCGTCGAATTAGGGTGCCTTCCATCAGCAATTACAGAGGTAGTTCGAAGATATCGTTAGAGGGGGTGTAGGGTGTAGGGTGGGGTGGAAGAGGTGAGTTCCTTGAGTTATTTCCGGTGGCTGTAGTCCCGTTTGCGCCAAATTTATTTCCCGTCCACGTTCTAACATCCGCCACAATCCGGCGCCATTCCATTAATTGGACTAAATGAAGTTGCCGGACCAAGCATTATTTGCCGGATAGAGAAAAATAGAACAGAATAAAAAAGGAGAAGAAGCAGGATGTATTCCTTTGTGAGATTGAAAAGGAATAAGGATACAAAGTCCTGGATTTTTTTTTCCTGATGTTTTCTGATGAAAAATGGGAGAAGCAAAAAAAAAAAAAAAAAAAAAAAAAAGAAAGGATTGTAATTATATTTACTTGATTAGTTTCGTTTGGCGGAACTGAGAAAGAAACGAATACACTATTGATCGATTCATGTGATAGTTGGGAACGAATCATTTATATTGAACTGCTATTCATTTGATTTAAGGTAACCCATTACGTACAAATATCGATTATTTAAAAAATATTGATTTTTATTGTATTATTTTAAAGATTGGCTCTTTTAGTTTTCGAAACCGTTTTAAATTTCTTATAGAGACATTAGAAATCCCGATGCGTATGTTTCATCATAAGGTATAAGGATACTGGATTGAGGGAAAACAAAATTTTCAACGGATAACAGTCATAACTGTTATAATAATGTTTAAAATTTATGAAATTTTTAACTTTTAGGAATGCAGTACCTGCAACATAACGCCAGCAATTTCAAGCGTATGTTCGTATAAAGCTATTAAGCTAAAGTGATAAAATATAAAATGATATGCAATTTAAAATTTAATCTATGTATATATATATAATATTACCTAAGGAAACTAGAATCACTTTTAATAGTGGTATTTTGATAAAACTTTTATCATTAAGCGTATGAACACAAAAAAAAGTCAAATACCGAGTCGAACATATAAAAATTTATCGCTTCCCAAAGCATCAAATTAGGCGTAAGGAGATTACATAACTACTTTATTTGGAACACTTAATTCCCAGAGGCAAACACTGGAGGCGGTGGTACGTGCTAAGTTTACCGGGACACTTCTCTTATTAAAGCATTCGTCACATAAATGAATTTTCGCGACTGCTTTCTTCCCTAAAATCCATTTTCGTTCCACACTTCATTTGGGCTGCTTTGCGTCTGGGGAATGGTGGCGGGGAAAAAAATAGAGCAGAACAGAATAGAACGGCGGAAAGCTAAGCCTAACCGATTGATCCTCTCCCTCCTTATGGAACCTGGTTAGTGGGTGCTCGTCGAATTAGGGTGCCTTCCATCAGCAATTACAGAGGCAGTTCGAAGATATCGTTAGAGGGTGGTGTAGGGTGTAGGGTGGGGGTGGAAGAGGTGAGTTCCTTGAGTTATTTCCGGTGGCTGTAGTCCCGTTTGCGCCAAATTTTATTTCCGTCCACGTTCTAACATCCGCCACAATCCGGCGCCGTTCCATTAATGGACTAAATGAAGTTGCCGGACCAAGCATTATTGCCGGATAGAACAGAAAAATAGAACAAAATAGAAAAAAAGAAGAAAGGATGTTTTCCTTTAAGAGATTGAAAAGGAACAAGGATACAAAGTCTGGATTTTTTTCTCATGGGTTCTGATGAAAATGGAGAAGCAAAAAAAGAAAGAAGGATTGTAATTATATTTACTTGATTAGTTTCGTTTGACGGACTGTGAAAGAAACGAATACACTACTGATTGATTCATGTGATAGGAACGATCATCTGTATTGAACTGCTTTGTACATTTAACTTAAGGACATCCATTATGTACAAATCCTTGTGATTGTAAAGAAAAATAGATATTGCTTTATTTTAAAAATTAGGTTTCGAAATTTATTTAGCTTTCGAAATCTATTTTCAATTTATTTCAGATATGAAGCCATGGTGCAGATGTTTCATCAGAAGATGTCAAGATACTGGATTCATGTAAACAAATTTTCAATAAAAATTTTGAAAACAAACAAAATAAAAGAAGTAACAGGATGTTGAAAGAATAGAAGAATTGTAATTATATTTATTTGATTAGTTTCGTTCTGCAGACTGATAAAGGAACGGTTACACTACTGATCGATTCATGTGATAGTTAGGAATCAATCATTCGTAATGACATGCTATACATTTAATTTAAGGCAATCTATTACGAATAAATTCTAATTATTGTAGAAAAATAGATTTTTTTATTATTTTATTTTAAAAATATAGGTGTTTAACTTTCGAAATCTATTTTGAATTTATTTCTAGAGACATTATAAGTCGTGCAGATGTTTCGTCATAAGGTATTAGGATATAGGATTCATGTAAGCAAAATTTCCATACAAATTCTGAAAGAAGCAAATATAAAAAGGAGCACGGTGTTTCCCTTTAAGAGATTGAAAAGGAACAAGGATACAAAGTCCGGGTTTTTTTTCTGATGGGTTTTGATGAAAAAAATGGGAAGCAAAAAAAAAAAAAAAAAAGAAGAATTGTAATTATAATTACTTGATTAGTTTCGTTTGGCGGATTGAGAACGGAACGGATACCTTTCTGATCGTTTCATGTGACAGTTGGGAATGAATCATTTGTATTGACCTGCTATACATTTAACTTAAGGTAACCAATTACGTACAAATACTGGGAGATAAATGTGCTGTTTGGTACCTATATCCTTACTAACTATCCGCTAACGTTCAGGGAACATATTTTCCAATTAAAAATCTCATGTTTTGTCTTCTTTTTAATGACTCGGTTGTCATTACTTCCGAAGAAGTAAGGGTGGTTTTGGAAAAAGAAACTAACTATCACGCTAGGAATTGGCTTCTGTATTCAGTAGTTTTTATTCCCGTTTTGGTAAGCGTTATAGTCAAATGCCTTTGATATCTCCGCAACTTAAAGGTTCCAAATTGTTCATTTTTTTTTAACGTTATTTTTTTTTTAAATGGTTGAGCTCAAAACAATTTAGCCGCCAGGGCTGAGGCTGAAAAAAAATGCCTGTAACAGAGTATTTAAAATAATATTGGAATAAGAAAGTATATATAAATAGTATATATAATAGAAATATACTTTAAAAATTTGGGCATATATACAGCTTTTTATTGAAGAATTGACTATTTGAATGCTGTAATTGAAAAGATTTAAAGGAATGGATTGAATTGAAACACATGAAATATATTAAAAAATACAACTAACATAATAATATCGTAAAATAAAATCGTAATATTTTTTTTTAAGTAATCTTAATATTTATCTTTATAAATACTGCTCTTAAATGAAGTTCATCATCATCGTTTCAAAATATAATTTCTTGAATAGTTCATATTATATTTTTTAAACTTTTCCTTTTTTATTTATTTATTTATTTATTTATTTTATTCTTCAATGTTAATATTTTTATGAAACAAATGAAATCCATTTTAATTCAGTTCCCCATCAATATAAAAATCCTGATAAAAATCTTTCCGCTGACAATGTCATTTAAACAACAATTTAAGTAAAGCAAAATGTCCCATGAGCGTTTATTTATTTATTTTTTCCTTTTTCTTCTTAAGCTAATATGTTGTTTTGTCCTTTACTTAATTCTGGGAGATTTTATCGCAAATGGACACGTTTTAATCTAATATTCTCTGGTGCATTACTGTTAAACTAAGATTTCATCAAGAGTAAATGGGTACTGGGAACGTTTTACTATTAAGCTATTAAATGCCTACGAAATCGAGTTCCTTACTGATTGGAGTTCCTGATAGAACAGTTAGAAATTCGACATTATTGTGTTTTTATCTTAATGGGATTTTCTGGAATAAGATTTTGCTTGTAAGCCCTTTTTTCTGTTTTTAATATATATTTCTATTTTAAGATATCCATTTATATAAAAGATGGTTTTATGTGAGTTTTTTTTTTTTAAATTCAATTTTTGATGCATTGACAGTGCTTAAACAAATTGTTGTTTTCAAATACCAGGCTTGCGTTTCAAATACCAGATACCTATCTAGATCTAGATATAGATGTCCTTACAAATTGGAGTCCTGATAGAACAGTTAGAAATTCGACATTATTGTGTTTTTATCTTAATGGGATTTGCTGGAATAAGATTTTGTTTGTAAGCCTTTTTTTCTATTTTAATACATATTGCCATTTTAAGAGATTTTATAAAAATTCAACTTTTGATGCATTTGTAATACTTAAATGGTTGTTTTCAAATACCAGGCGTGTATTTCAAATATCAGATACCTATTTAGATCTAGTTATAGATATATACCTATAAAGATAAGAGGCTTGATGACCGAGTGGCTAACGCTCTGGCTCTCGTTACCAAAAGTTTCGTGTTCGTCCGGCCGCGCCGTGGCTGTCTATAGTGGTTCGGAATCCACTTTAAACCGTAGGTGCCGGTCTGATATAATCGTAGAGCGTTGTGGTGGTAGTGGATTTGATCCTGAAATACGTGATACCAAAGGCCACATTATTATTGATTATGACAATTGCAAATCCCCCCACTCCTAATTGAGTTGCTATTAGAAAACCTACTATAACTTTCAGATTCTACTATTCTTTCAGTCTAGCTTGGCTATGAATCAAAGAAAAAGGGCAGGGTATTCCAGGAGAAATTTTAGGGGATCTGTCGCGCATTTGCTTATCGTGTTTGAGAAAATCTGGAGCATTCCACCAAGCAGTGTAACTAACGAGGAAAAATGCTGCTTACAAATGCCATAGAGTCTCCTCGTTCTTGAAACAATCTGTACAACAATGCCTGCCGTGGATTGGACCTCAGCCCTAAGGTTCAACAGCGGAGCATGTTACCATTGAGCCAGAGTCGGGCTACTTGTACATCAGAATATTCCCTGACCAGTAACCTGATTAAAGGGCCTGAATGACCGAGTGGCTAGCGCTCTGGCACTCGGTACCACAGGTCTCGGGTTCGAGTCACGGCGGTGCCATGGATGTTTGTAGTGGTTCGGAATCCACTTTAAGCTGTAGGTCCCGGTCTGTTAAGCCCTCGTGAGACAGAAGATGACCGTAGAGCGACAAACCAATCCAAACCAAACCTGATTAAAATGATATTTTGAATGATACGCTACCAATGATATTTTGAATTGAATTTACAACTTATTTGGCATTAATTGCATCTTAAACCAACTGTAGTGTTCAATGTGCTTGATAATTTCGTTTCTTTGACGGAAAACATGACTTCCAAATCATTCAACAGTTGTGACACGGATAGTGAAAGCCCACCCACCATGGCAAGGTGGATGGGCCAAATTGCCAAGGATGAGAAAAATCGGTGGTAATTTTTTTGATGCCATACTGATTTCTCTTTCTTCAAGTATCATCAGTTCAAATTTGAACTTATAGTGACGAGTGGTTCTTTTTAAAGGCAGCCTGTTTACTGGCACGTTTCAAGACAGCAGATGATTTCTTTTCGGGATGACAGCCCAACGCTCAATAGACGTATTAGACCGGCACTTACGGTTTTAAAATCGATTTCGAACCTCAACCAACATCTATCGCACAGTCGAGACTCTAACCCGAAATCTGCGATACAGAACAAGGGTCCAGCAGAGGTTTTATGGCCATCAGGCCTCTTAAATGGTTCTAGTTAATAATTAATAAAAGTGGTTCAAGAATAAAACCTGAGTGATCGAGTGGCTATCGCTCTAACGCTCAGTACTACAGGTATCGGGTTCGTTCCACGGCGGTGCCATGGATATTTGTAGTGGTTCAGAATCCACTTTAAGCATCAGTAGGTTTAACAGTAACGCAAACACCTCAGTGCCAGAGCGCTAGTCAGTCTGCCATCCGGTCCCCTAATCGAAATACTATATATATATAAATAATTTCAGCAAGGAGACACGTTTGTCGAACCTCTTTAAAGTAGAGATTAAAATTGAATTTGATTGGCCGACATTCAAAATATTGAATATATCACACTAAAAAGCTTGAAAATTGTCAATCAGTCCAAATGATACCAGTATAGGTCCCAATTAATTAAATGCTCCATCATAGCCATGCAAATAACTAGGGTTTCCCTCAAACCAAACTACATCTCTTGTGCTGCGGCGAGTACAAAGGGCTGTTTTGGACGGAAACTATCTCATTATAGGACGCACGGAGACCGAAACTCTGGTATTAAATGTGTGGCCACTGCAGTCGCTTTGCTGAACGGGTGCCCACTGGGATGTTTATTGACAAATAGGAGGAAGGGAACGGTGGGTGGGTGGGTACTTATACAGAAACTATGGGATTATACATTCTAGATAGATTTTACATGGATGTTTATTATATAAATAAATGGATTAAAACTAGAAGTTTGCAAGTTTGTTTGCAATCATTTTAAGTTGAGTTTTTGTTATTGGTTTTAGGAAATCAATAAGAATATCAGTATTCCTTAGTATTAAACCATTTAAATTTTAATCATGCCTTAAGTTAATCAAAATAATACTTTTTCTTATTCTTCATTGTCGTAAATCCCATAGCGAGTCAAGGCCGTCTACCCTTGAATATTAATAATTTAATATGTTAGGTTAAAAAATTGAACTGCTTAATATGTTACAATAACTAGTCTTAATTATTCATATCACATTTGAAGCCATCAGGCTGTTTTTAAGAGAAATCGTGGTAAGATGTACAATTTCATCCTATATTGCAAATAAGCATCCTATATTGCAAATAAGCAAAACATTGAATACATTACATTAAAAAGCTTGAAAATTGTCAATCAATCCACATGATTTCAGTATGGGTCCCAATTAATTTAGTGCTCCATCATAGCAGTGCAAATAACTACGGCTTCCCTCAAACCAAAGCACGTTACTTGTGATACGGCGAGTACAAAGGGCGATTTTGGACGGAAACTATCTCATTATAGGACGCACAGAGACCGAAACTCTGGTAATAAATGAGTGGCCATTGGAGCCGCTTTGCCGATTGAACACCGACAGGGATGTTTATTGACAAATAGGAGGAAGGGAACGGTGGATGGGGAGGCACTAGTACAGAATCTATTAGATTAAACATTTATACATGGATATTTATTAGACAAATACACTTGATAAACAGGTACGCGTTTGCAAGTTAGTTTTCAATCATTCTAAATTCGGTTGATGTCAGTAAATCAATAAGTATTCAATATTCCTTAGTATTGAACTGCTTAAATTTCAGTAAATTCAAAGCATGGCTTAACAGTTTAAGTATTGATATAAATGCCGAATCTATTGAAGGACACATGCATCGTTACTCATTGGTGTAGATTAATTCACGAAAGTAATTCAATTCCCACTGTATGTAGAGAACATTGCAGTTATGTTTTCAAAACAAATTAATTCTCTGACATGTTACTGCGACATGTTAATATAATCTGCTACATTCTGTTACATGTTTGGTTACTCATAACCAAAGAGAAAAGTAAAAGAAAACTGGACTGAATACGGAAAATTCATGTACAGTTTCTTCACATATTGTTTTATGTACAACAGAGACTGAGTAACGGACCCCCTGTCACGACAGCCCATAAGGGGGCAAATCCGTCTGTCTACTGGATATTTCGACACAGCAGATGGTTTCTTTTATAGGGTAGGAGTTTCAGCCCAACGATCTGCAGTCGTATTAGACCCTGACTTAGGGTTTAAAGTGGATTCGAACCACTACAAACATCCATGGTGCCGCCGGGACACGAAACCGAAATTTGTAGCACCTTAGTGCCAGAGTGCTACTCAGTCCGCCATCATGCCCCCAATAGAACTAATATATATATATATCTATATCAAATTTCTGTAAAAGAACACGTCTATCCAGAGCTTTTTAAAGGAAAGATTAAAATTGAATTTGATTGGCCGACATTCAAAATATTGAATATATCACACTAAAAAGCTTGAAAATTGTCAATCAATCCAAATGATACCAGTATGGGTCCCAATTAATTAAATGCTCCATCATAGCCATGCAAATAACTAGGGTTTCCCTCAAACCAAACTACGTCTCTTGTGCTGCGGCGAGTACAAAGGGCTGTTTTGGACGGAAACTATCTCATTATAGGACGCACGGAGACCTGAAACTCTGGTATTAAATGTGGTGCCACTGGAGCCGCTTTGCAGATTGGGTACCGACTGGGATGTTTATTGACAAATAGGAGTAAGGAACGGTGGATGGGTAGGTACTCGTACAGAAACTATGGTATTATACATGGATATTTATTATATAAATAAACCTGATAAACAGATACGCGTTTGCAAGTTAGTTTTCAATCATTTTAAGTTCAGATAATGTCAGTAAATCAATAATTATATCGGCATTCCTTTGCATTGATCTGTTTAAATTTTAAATACATTTTAATCATGCCTGAACAGTTAAAGCATTGGTATAAATGCTGAATCTATAGAGTGATAAATCCGTCGTTACTCAATGGTGTAGATTAAATTTAATTCAATTCTCACTGTATGTAGAGAGCATTGCAGTTACTGTTTTCAAAACAAATAAGTTCTGAGACGTATTACTCATAACCCAAATAGAAAAGTAAAAGAAAACTGAACGGACCTCAAAATTCATGTACAGTTTCTTCACATATTGCAAATAGAGACTGAGTAACTAACGGCCCTGCACTAAAGCTCCCGATGAGCCAAAGGCCATCTATCTACCCGACATTTCGAGACAGCAGATGATTTTTCTAACGGATAGGAATGCCAGTCCAACGGTCTGCAGTCGTATTAGAACTGGGGCTTACGGTTTTAAAAGTGGATTCCGAATCATTACAAACACCATGGCATCGCCGGGACTTGAAACCGAAATTTGCAGCACCATAGTGCCAGAGAGCTAGTCAGTCTGCCATCATGTCCCAATCAAAGAAATTTATATACACTCATGTCCATAAATTAAGGATAATGAAGTTCAGGCAAAGAAACAGACAGAAGCAAAACAAAATTTGACTTATTTGTATAGTCTATTTATTAAACAAAGGTAAAAGAGCAAAAAAGATGCTATATGTTTGATATAATTAATAAAAATTGCGATTTTTACTCCCTGGAGCAAATTTAAAAAAGAACCTATTTACAAAAAACAGCATAACATGTTTAGTATGATGGTTAATATGGAGTATGTCTCCCGGACGATGCACAGGCCTTACAACGCCTAGGCATGCTGAGTATTAAATTACCAATCTGATCTTGGGGAATATTACCCCACTCATCAAGCAATGCCCTCCGAAGTTCCGGTTGACAGGTGGGAGGTTGATTGACGGGCTGTAATTCGTCGGCCAAGCATATCCCACACATGCTCTATTGGATTCAAGTCCGGTGAGTATGCTGGCCAATCCATACGGGTGATATCCTCCAATTGAAGGCATTCGTCTACAATGTTTGCACGGTGAGGATGGGCGTTGTCATCCATAAACAGAAATTCAGCACCCATGGCGCCCCGAAACAAACGTACATGTTGTTCCAGAATGACATCCCGATAGATGTGGCCTGTCATCATTACACTCTGAACATGCTGGTCAGTTCTGGAACCAAGAATAATTCCCTCCCCATACGAGCCATCCTGCACCACCGTAACGGTGTCGTTCAATGGTGTTCTCTTGGTGGTAACGGGTACCTGGCGCTCTCCATATGAAAGTCCGGCGAGAATCAGACTGGAAACTAAACCTGGACTCGTCGGAAAACATCACACAAGACCACTGTTGCGATGTCCACAATGCATGCTCTCTACTCCATGGTTAATCGCAGGCGACATTGAGTTGGGGTAAGTGGAACACATTTGACAGGCCTACGAGCATATAGACCAATGTGTCCTAAGCGTCTGTACACGGTCTGCCTTGAAACTGCCGTACCGGTAGGAAACATTAAAATTGAACTTGATTGACCGACACTTAAATACACTAAGGACACATTTCAGTATAGGTCCCAATTAATTTAATGCTCCATCATAGCCGTGCAAATAACTACGGTTTCCCTCAAACCAGACTACGTCTCTTGTGCTGCGGCGAGTACAAAGGGCGGTTTTGGACGGAAACTATCTCATTATAGGACGCACGGAGACCGAAACTCTGGTATTAAATGTGTGGCCATTGGAGCCGCTTTGCCGATTGGGTACTGACTGGGATGTTTATTGACAAATAGAACGAAAGGAACGTTCGGTGGGAGGTACTAGTACAGAAACTATGGGATTATACATGGATATTTATTAGACAAATAAACGGATAAACAGCTACCCGTTTTGCAAGTTAGTTTTCAATCATTTTAAGTTCAGTTGATGGCAGTAAATCAATAAGGATATCAGTATTCCTTAGTATTGAACTGTTTAAATTTTAAATACATTCCAATCATGGTTGAACAGTATAAGTATTGATATAAATGCCGAATCTATTGAAGGATACCTTCACCGTTACTTACTGATGACAGTTGTAGATTGATTTGAGAATATAATTCAATTCTCATTGTACCGACTGTGTTGCAGTTAGTGTATTTAAAGAAACACGTTTTGCATAATTTATCAAAACAAAAAGAGAAAAACTAAAAGAAAACTAGACGGAATACTCAAAATTCATGTGCAGTTTCCGCACATATTGCAATAGGGACTGACTAAATAACGCCCTGGCGCTACAACCCATAATGGGCCAAGGCCGTCTGTCTTCTGGCATATTCCGAGACATTAGATATCTTTTAAAAGATAGATGTGTGAGTCCAACGCTGTACAGTAATATTAGAGTGGGACTTACGGTTTAAAGAAGGATTCGAGCCACTTCAAACATACATGGCACTGCCGGGACTCAAAACCGAAATATGTAGCACCTTAGTGCCAGAGCACCGGCCAGTCTGCTACCAGGTCCCAATCAAGTAATATATATATATATATATATATATATATATATATTTTATTTTGATTGGAACTTCTTTTAAAGGACAGATTAAAATTGAACCTGTTTGAACGATACGCAAAACATTGAAAACATTACACTAAAAGTTTGAAAATAGTCAATCAATCAAACGATGACAGTATAAGTCCCAATTAATTTAATGTTCCATAATAGCTGTACATATAGCTAAGGCTTTTTCTCAAACCAAACTGCGTCACTTGTGCTGCGGCAGTACAAAAGGGCGGTTTGGACTGAAACTATCTCATTATAGGACGCACGGAGACCCCAAACTCTAATATTAAATGTGTGGCCATTGGAGCCGCTTTTGCCGATTGAACACCGAATGGGATGTTTATTGACAAATGGGAGTAAGGGAACGGTGGATGGGGAAGGTACTAGTACAGCAACTGTGGGATTATACATGGATATTTATTAGACAAATAAACGTGATAACCAGATACACGTTTGCTAGATAGTTTTTCTATCATTTTAAGTTCAATTGATGTTAGTAAATCAGTATTCTTTAGTATTGAACTGTTTCAAAGTACATTCTTAGCCTGGTTTAGCAGTTTAATTTTTGCTTATAAATGCTGAATCAATTGAAAGATACCTCCGTCTTTACTCAATGGTGACAGTTGTATATTAATTTGCGAAAATAATTCAATTCTCACTGCATGTAGAGAGCATTGCAATTATTTTTCCAAAACAAATTAAGTCTGCGACATGTAACTCATAGCCAAAAGTGAAAATTAAAAAGAAAAATGGACGGAATACCGAAAATTGAATAATCAGGTGACTAATCCCAGCAGACTTATATTTTAAATTCGCAGTGTTGACTTCAAGATTTTTCAGGATTATTCCTCTTAGAAACTTAAATTAGAGTTCATTTTAAGAATGCATTTACACATGAAAGTTCTCGTGTTAGGCTGTAACATATTTTAACCACCAGAAAATAAATAAAATTTAAGTGGACGGATTACTCAAAATTGAGTAATCCAGTGACGTTGACTGCAGTAATTATGAGTAATCCTGTGACTGTGATCCGATGTCTGAGCAGCCTGCTCTCTCAAATTTATGGTATAATTGTGGGATTTTCAGAGCTTTCACATTTAACACACGCAAATTTGAGTTTCTTATAAGATTATACTTGCACATGAAATTTCTCCTGTAAGAAAATTAAACATAAATGTTTTCGTGGTCCCTTTTATATACTATGGGATAAGTCAAACACGAGATCCTGGTGTTACAGTGTTGTTTCCTAGATATATAGTCATATTGGCATACTAGACATACTGGCATACTAGACATACTGGCATACTAGACATATAGTCATACTAGACATATTGGAATACTAGACATATAGACCTACTAGGCATAATGGCAGGGCATTAATAGATTAGCAACTGAAATGGAAAAAAAAAAAATGTACCAGATTCAGCTATCCCAAGCCACTTTATTTACGTATTTTTAAAATTTTGAATAAATGTATTTATTTTTGTCGGTTTACTGCGGTTTTATGTTTAAATGTTTATTTATACATGAATTTCTAAAAGTTTATTAACACATAATCATCTCGTGTAAGGCAATAACATATGTATTTAAACCACCAGGGAATAAGTAAAATTAAAGTGGACGGATTACTCAAAATTGATTAATCCAGTGACTGTGAATAATAATGACTTTTTACGTATTCTGCATATTTTCGAAAAATGTATTTCTTTTTGTCGATTAATTGAACTTTTTATGTTTAAATGATTATTTACACATAAGTTTCAGAAAGTTTATTTACACATAAAAGTTCACGTGTAAGACAATCACGTGTCATTTTAAAACCATCAAGGAATACGTAAAACACAAGATTATGCACCTCACATTAACTATCTTAGGGATAAATTTAATAGATGCATTCGTGTGTTGTATCCACTCATTTGTAGAATTCTACTATGTCCTTGGAAAATAAAAAGCTCATTTATCTTGCTTACTTGCGTCCAATACTTGCATATATGAGTCCTATTTGGGATCTACTCCTATATGGCGATCAAATTTCGAGATCATACAAAGACTTGAAAATAAAATCCTACGTATGATTACAAATTCGCCTTGGTTTTCCGAAATGAGGATATCTTTCCCTCCCAAGTTTTAAACAATTTGAGTATAAAACTGCAAAAATTTTATAATTCCATTCCAAATATTAATCATTCCGTTTTGAATGATCTAAGCAACTATGTTTACGACATTTCTGATCTTAAAAATCGCAAAAGACCTCGCGTTGTTCTGAATATTATTCATTAACGTTCCGATATCCTCCTTTCGAATGACCATGCAGTTTCTCCACTGAGTCACAATTTCCTCTCAATCGTTCTTGTTTGTTTCTATTGTTTACCTTTTTTTTTTATTACCTACTTGAAATTATAATAATAATAGTATTAAAAAAAATATATATGCAGAATTTTTTTCTTTTATTAATTAATAAAAATTTCGAATAATTAATTTTTAATAAATTAATAATATACCTATATTGCTTTTTTCTATCTAATCAATGGGCTTAAAGCTTAAGAAATTTCCTTCACTCACAAAGCAGGAGATAGGGAGGTTGCTAAGCAACCAAGGTTCTCATTAATCTGGCAATTCGTCGTCGTCGTTTTTAAGTTTTACGGTGTTACTAACTGTTAAATGACGTTAAATGCAAAACGTGTTAACTGTGAAATGCAACATTTTTATGAGCATATTTCAATAAAAAAGGTTGTTTAAAATTGTTTCCTTATAAGTAAGAATAGGATACTGAAAGTGAGAAATAATTTAAAAAACTTAATAAAAATAAATATACCATTTCTATTTTGATAAATTCTTTTGATATTTTAAATTTTTTTCTCATCTGAATTCTTTTTTTGCTGGGACTAAAAATTTAAATTTTTAAAAGATGTATATTAAATACAAATTAAGTCAAAAATAAAAATTAAGTCATAAAAATAAAAATTTCTTAAAAGTGTTTAAAGCGCAAGTAATAAATTTAATATTTTGGAAACATTGCAAATTTTTTTCTGAAGAATAATTAAATAAAATAAAATATGTACATGCTTAAATTTTAATAATTAAAAAAGTGATTTTTTTTTTTATATATTTAAGTAGTTATTTCTGCTTTCTAAGATTCATTTTAAGTTTTTATAAAAACATTAACATGAGTTCCAATTTAAACATTCTATAAGATGTTAAGTTAATATTTTCTAAAAAGAAATTCATATTAAAATATAAATAAAGTTAAATTTTATACCTAAGCTGAGTTTTTATTTTTATTCTTAAAAAATGAATAAAAAATATCTATATAAAAATATTTCATATGCGAACAAAAATTTTGCAAAGACTAAAATGAAATAAAAAAGTTAACCATTTATAAAGAATAAAATTTTATGCCTTTTTTTTTTTTTATTTGTTTTTAAATCGTCTATAATTTAAAAGGAATTATTCTAAAAAAAAAAATCTTGCATAAATAATATAAAAAATTATATTTTTATATGCTAAAAATACGATAACTATAAGTATTATGTTAATATATAGGTAACTGCAAAATTAATTTAAATCACATTAATAGAAAAAATAAATTTAATTAGAAAAAAATAAATTTAATTAGAAAAAATAAATTTAATTCGAAAAAAAATATTTTAATAATTAAAATAAATTTAAAATTAGAGTCATTTTTTTTTTACAGTAAAAAAAAAAACGAATTCCAAATTTTTAATAGAAATATCGTTTTTCACATTGAATTTAAAATATCAGTTTCAGATCACGTGATCATTGCTCACGTGATCAATCAGATCACGTGATCGTGATCAAAGTAAGTTGTTAGACAAATTGCTCAACTGATTTATTTTAAATAGCTTTATTTAATCACTCTTTTATAAAGATCGTTTGATCGAAGACTGTTGCCACATTTGACGAAACTAATTTTACCTGTAATTGATATTTTCCCCCATTTCAATCAGTGATTCCGTTTCATTACGAATTGAGTTTGGAGGATTGTAAGAAATAAAGTGAAATTAAGAGTGAAAGAACTGATTTTTTTTTTACCGAAAGGCAATCGAACTTATCATTATTTTTTTTTTGTTAATCCTTATTAAGTTGTTAGAAAATAACGATTCTTAAAACTTGAGTAGTTTTTGTAGTGGAATTCAGTGACTAATAAATTGATGATTAATTATTTTTGTATGGCATATAATTAGAGTAGTCATAACTTTTTTGCTCGTAAAGATATATTTTTTATTAATGTAGAGAAACCTATGGAATATAAAAAAGAAATTTGAACAATAAAAATGCAATCAATACTTTTGAATGAAATTTATTTGAATGATTGATTTTGTGAATGATTAATTATATGAGCACTTAATTTTGTGAACGATTAATTATATGAACGATTAATTTTGCGATCGATTAATTATTTGAACGATTAATTTTGTGATTTATTAAATAATTAAACGATTAGTTTTGTGAACTATTAATTATTTGAATTATTAGTTTGTGATCGATTTGTTATTTTAACGATTAATTTTTTTTTTTGACTCCAAAATGCCTACACTAAATAAAATTAAAATGTTTAAATACAAAAAATAAATCTTGTTTTAAAATTAAGTGAAGAAAATTGAGATGAAGCGTTATAATAAATAATTAATATTATCAATAAATGTATTTATCTAAACGTTTTATTTAATATAGCTTTGTTCTAATGAAACTAAATTAGATAAATCCTGTATGTAAAATTTTCACTAAATTAATGAATAGCTATGACAATTCACATCTGGTTTAAAAAAAAAAACGTAAATCATTAGGTAACTGCAACTGCAATATTGGTTGAGCGCACCAACCAATCATACATACAAAGTTTGAAAAAAAAAATAAAATAAAAAAAAAAAAACTAAAATCAATTAAATTGGTTCAATCAAAAATTCTAAACATTAAAAATTTATTATTACCAACTTTATCGTTTAGTGCTTATTGCTACCAATAAAACAATGACTTCTCGTCATAGATCAACTGTCCATTCAAGGAAGATTACTTTATTTAAATATTATTATATTACTTTATTATTTTTTTTACAAATAAGTAATTTATGAAATTAGTTTTAAATTTCAATTGATTTGCTGAGAAAATTCTTTGCTTTATATTAATATGCTCCATAAAAACCTTGATTATACGTACAATTGATTAATATAAGAAAACCTAGTGATACATTAAGGTTTTAAAACCACGAATTTAATGGCTTTGATGATATAAATTTTTGCAGCAGAGATGAGAAAGTTGTTTTATAATTTTTTCTTTACAATTTGCTATACCACCACCAGTATTCCACTCTGAAGTCTATGGTACCAAAAACCAGAGCACTAACCAATTGGCCATCAGACCACTACTTAAAGTAACGCATGAGCAGATAAGATACCTTGCGAAACATCCTACCAAGATACAAAAATGGTTTGGTTTTTTGATTTGGTTTGTCACTCTATGGTCATATCTTGCACACTTTAGGTTAATTAGACCGATACCTACAGTTTAGCGTGGATTCCGAACCACTCACAAACACCCATGCCACCGCCAAGATTCGAACCTGAAACCTGTCGTACCAAAGCCCAGAGCGCTAGTCATTGGCCATTGAGCCGCTTACGATTTTTAGAAGATAAAGTAATTAAAATGGCTTTCGTAAAATTTCACAGAAATTATTATTTTTAATTTGTATATCTATAATATATTCAAGTATGGCACATTTATAACAGATATATATGTAAACTTTTTCTACATTCATTAACCATCTATGTCATTTCTATAATGAAATTATTGGTGTTTATTCCTAGTCTTTCTTTACTTAACAAGCACAAGTATAAAATACTAGTTAACGAATACTGAGAAGCATTTTAACAAAATATTTTTTTAAAATGCATTTTTTGTATACAAATTTCTGAACTTTAACATGAGCAAATTATGTTATGGATTATTAAAAATGCTTGTCTAGATTATTTAAAAAAATATTAAAATCTTTCTACCAATGTATTACATATAATCAGTTTAATTAATAAATCCCAAAGGAATGTAAGGAATTCATAATAAGGAATTAGATCTTACTCTGCGTTGCTCAAATATAGATTCTGTGCCATGTGTGCTGTGGATTCATATTCTCTTAACAAAATAATTATGGGACATTATATTGAAGGATTAAGAGGATTATTAAAATGAAAATTAGAAAAGATATTTAATTTGAAATGTAGAAATTCCAGTTTTACTTACAAAATAAATTAATTTGTACAGTAAAGTTAAATCACCATTAATTAAATCAATGTATTACAGGCTTAAAAATTTTTCATCTAATTATTTGCTTAAAATTAATTTTATTGTTATTTCTGCTTAACTTAAATTTGTATGAACATATAACTATCAATTAATTTTATTGTTGTTTCTGTTAAATATGAATTTATATGAACATGCAACTATCTGTTAAGTTTGTTATTTCTCCTTAACATAAACTTGTATGAACATATAACTACCAATTATTTTTATAGTTATTTCTCCTTAACATAAATTTGAATGAACATATAACTATGAATTAATTGTATTGTTATTTCTACTTAACACAAATTTGTATGAATATATAAATATCAATTAGCTTTATTGCTATTTCTACTTAACATAAATTTGCATGAACATATAACTATCAATTCGTTTTATTGTTATTTCTACTTAACATAAATTTGAATGAACATATAACTATCAATTAAGTGTAGTGTTATTTCTACTTAACATAATTTTGCATGAACATATAAGTATCGTTTCATTTTATTGTTATTTCTATTTAACGTAAATTTCCTATAAATTCATTTTATTGTTATTGCTACTTAATTTAAATTTGTTTGAACATATAATTATCAATTAATTTTAATGTTATTTCTACTGAACACAAATTTGTATGAACATATAAATATCAATTAATTTTATTGTTATTTCTACTGAAAATATTTATGAATGTATAACTATTTCTGACTTGTTAAACTAAAAGTTAATTATAAAGGAAAAGAAGATATTATTATTTAAAAAATTAGTATTTTAATAAAATTATTATTTTAATTAAAAAAATTATTTTATTATTTAATTATTATTTTACTTAAGAAAAAATTATTATTTTATTTACAAATTTTACCCATGTTATTTAATACAGAACATTTTAACTTAACCTGCCTGAACATAATATTATATAATTCATTTAAATCCATATGATTTAATATCAGCTATTAAAATTTAATGATCCTTAAAAGATAAAACAATTAATTATCATTTAAACTTACGACTTTTAAAACGAAAACATTATCCGGAAAAAAAAAATAAAGCATTCATTTTTTTTACACTCATGTAATTTATTCTTTACTTAACATTTCTCAAAACTTCATTTTTATCGAGAGAAGTTGTTAAAAATCTTATCTCCAACAAGTTTCAGGCGTCTTTTATCTGTTTTTCTGAAACGATTAAGAAACTAGGTAATATCGCCAGTTAACTTTCACGTAAACGGCTTATCTTTTCCTCTTCTTTAGCAAGCTACCGCTATTTTTTATATCGATGTACATTTGCATTATAATCGTTATCTTTCGCCCACGAGCGCTCAACAAGCTAAACGGCAATATTTTCTCTCGTATTTTTTTTTTTCCCTTTTTATCGTCTGCCTCTTTTTATTTTTTATTTTGTTAATGTTTAAATATTTTTATCACGCTTGACTTGCTGCGAATACAAATCGTTTTCTTCATCGAGGTAGTTAAGAAGCGAAATTTGCCTGCGTAAATTGTTAGAGATAAAAGTGGAAAAATGTATTTTAAAAGTTGTTGATTTTTAGCAATATTTTTAGATGGGCGTAGGGGGTGTATGTGTAAAATGTAACATGGCGATGACAAGTAATTTGATTAGACAATAAAAATATTTTTTACTGATTTATTAAGTAAATTTTAGATCTTCAGTGAACTGAGGTAAATTCGGATAAATTATTTGTTTACGGTGTTTTTATTTCTTTAATTTTTTATAGAAATTTTTTTTTTTCTTGGAAAAATTATTATGTTTACAATATTTTTTTCAAGACATTTAACCATATTAATAATAACTTAAAACTTCAAACAAAGTGTATTTGAATATCATTATATTTGATTTGAAGTGTTTTTTAAGATATATTTTCATAAAAGAAATAGTTAAAGAGTAAAAAAATAAATCTTACTAAAAAAATTTTATACATAAAATGCATTGTGAATATTGACATTACTATTAAATAGATGTTTGTAGGAATTTTGTTATAAGATAAAAATAATTCTTTTAATAAAAGATAGTTATTTAACATTTAAAAATGAAAAAAATTTTTTTTGTCTATTAGAAAAAAAAATTGTTTACGCTATTTTCAAAACAATTTAACCATAACAATAATAAGTTAATGTTAAAAATAAACTGTTGAAATTCTTTATATTTGTTTTTAATTTTTTTTCTTAGTTATGTTTTTATAAAAAAAATAGCTAAACAGGAAAAAAAATTTCTAAAAGGATAGAAATTTAACATTAAATAAAACGTAATTTGTTTTTATTAGTTTTAGATATACATATGGCTTATTTTTATTAGTTTGCATTTTATATTTTAGAACAATTTTATATTGATTTTATCTCTAAAAGAACGTATAAAACTATATAAACTTATGAAAAAATAATTTAAAAAAGTATAAATTTAATATATTAAAAAAAAATTGTTTACATTTTTTTCTTCTTATACATCATGAATTGTGGACATTGACGATAAAAGCACTGTTGAACAGATATGTTTGTTTTTAGAAAAAAGCGAATTTTGTTATAAGATGTGAATAAAAATTACTTTTTAATATATAGTTATGTAACATTAAAGAAACGTAATATATTGTTACTTGTTTCGAATATACATATAGTTTATTAGCTTATATTTCAAAGTTTAGAATAATATTATATTGGTTTTGTCTAAAAAAAAATGAAATGTATAAAAAAAAAAAATATTGTAAATAAATACAAATTTAAATTAGTATAAGGTACATAAGATGTACAAACATGACACGTTTCTTTAAGAGGATTATTTAAGGCTTAGATTTATTGTATTATTTGGGGCTTGATGGCCGAATGACTAGAGCTCTGTAGCACAGGGTTCGAGTCCCGGTCGTGCCATGAATATTTCTAAGGGTTCGAATCAATTTTCGTTTAAACCGTCGGTTCCCAAATATGACTGTAGAACGTAAGGTTGACAATTCTTCCCCCTTAAAAAAACATCTCTTGTATCGAAATCTGCCAATAGGCAGACGTCGTTGGCCCACCATGGGGCGCCATTGAAGAAGAAAACGAGATTGGGTTTATTAACATATTATATTGGTTTGTTAACATATTTATTTTAAATTGGTTTGTTAACATACATGGAAATAAAGCCTATTTGTCTCTGTCAATAATGACCACTAAGATTTGCGTGTTCAACATATTTAATTCTCAGCTTTATTAAGATAAAATTAGAATTATTTCTTTTGTCAAAAATTCGATTACATGCTTTAAAGGTTTGATGGCCGAGAGACTGGCGCTCGGTGTCTCAGGTTTCGTGTTCGAGTCCCGGCGATGCGAAGGATGTTTGTAGTGGTTAGGAATCCACTTTAAACATAGGTCTTCTTTAAGCATAGTGTAATAGGATTGCCGATCGTAGGGGTGACTACTCCACCTCGTAAATAAGCAGGGTGTGGAGTCAAATCAGACCTACCTACGTGTATTCCATCAAAACCGAAGCTATCATCCTTTCTCTCCTTCCATGAGACCACATGGGTTCTTGGACTTCGTCTAGATATTGTTGTCTATACAGTTGGATAAGAAACAACAAATGCTTTAGAAAAACTTGAATTTCAAAAAGAAAATATTCATTGCTTGACACAATTCATGAAAAATTATTGAATAATGGGTCCTATAAGAAGGATATTAATAACTGATGTGAAGTTTATAGTTAAGTTCCGTTAAAATAAGCAACGGAACAATAAAAAAATCTAATATAAAAAAAATAAGCTGAAATCTTCATAGAAAAATGACAAACATGTTCGTGTTGAACTTCTTGTAGATGTTTTCAGTTGTTTGATATCTTATTAATCTCAAATTTTCCAAACTATGCAATCCAATAGCTTGTAGAATGTTGACAATAAATATTATATATTCGTAAAAAAAATTAATTTATTAGTGTACTGCCCAAAACTATTAGGAGATATTCTGTTTCGGTATATACTGCCGAAGAGGAACTATTTTGGTGACTGATATACAATATTTGGAAGAAAGTGACGGGACACCCCTCGAAAAGTAGAAAAGTCGATAATACAGCTGACACATGCGCAATAATAGGTATCACGTGTCAGCCATATCCTATAAATACTCTGTGGAGTCGACTAGAGTTGTTTTTTGTCGAGATGCCGCCACGGGAAGAGTTGTCTGAGTTCGAGAAAGGTCTATTGGTTGGATTGCATCTTGCCAAGGTGTCAATTAGGGAGATATCCCGTCTCCGTAACTGCTCAAAATCAACTGTAGCACGTGTTGTGTGTCGCTGCAAGACTGAGGGACACTGTCTGAACAAACTCCGAAGTGGACGACCTACAGTTCTCACCAGCAGGGACAGGCAGGTGCTCGGCAGGGAGATTCGAAGTAACCGTCAAACATCCATGGATAACATCGCTAATGAGTTTAGACAAGCCACAGGTGTGGCCGTTTCGACCAAGACTCTTCGTATCGAGGCCCATAAGTTGGTTTACACTGGACGTTCGGCGGCCCATAAGCCTTTTATTACGAAAACCAACAAGAAAGCGCGCCTTCGATGGGCCAAAGACCACCGTACTTGGACTCTGGATGACTGGAAACGCGTCCTTTGGAGAGACGAGTCACGATTTATGCTTTTCCATTCCGATGGCGGTGTTTGGGTATGGCGTTTACCAGGAGAACGCCTTTTGCCCCAGTGTGTCGTCCCAACTGTAAAGTTTTGGTGGAGGAGGATTGATGGTATGGTCCTGTTTCTCCTGGTATGGGGCAGGCCCACTGGTGAAGGTTGATGGTGGATGAATGCCGATAGATACTGTGATATTCTCGACAATCATTTCCTTCCTACCTTGTGGGCAACGTACGGTATGGATGATTGCTGGTATCAAGACGACAACGCAACATGCAATGTTGCAAGGAGGACTCGTGATTGGTATGTGAACAACAACGTTAAACGCATGGAGTGGCCGGCGCAGAGCCCTGATCTTAACCCAACTTGAACATCTCTCTGGGGACGAATTGGACGGTCGGTTGAGGGCCTGCACCCCACTCCCCAAAAGCAAGCCTGAACTATGGAACTTCCTGTTAAACATTTGGAAGGAAATTCCTCTTGTCACTATGGCTAATTTAGTGGAAAGCATGCCCAGAAGGGTTGCAGCTGTGATCACAGCCAAAGGAGTCCCTATCTCCTATTAATTTTAATAAATATGGGTTTATGTCGTTATAGTGTCGTGTCCCGTCACTTTCTTCCACATAGTGTATTATGTATAGGAACATATATGAATAAAAATGAAGAAGCAATTCGTACATATTATAAAAGCAAACAAAAATGTAATTCATCTGATACCAATGAGTTTCAATAAAGGATATGGTTTAACCCGACCTAAAGCAAAATAAACCTTTTTTTAACGATTTGCAGTTACATCAGATTGAAAACAGCTTTTTATCAGAATTTGTGATGTAAATAGGTCACATCAAAACGAAATTTTAAAAACCCATGCAATAAAAATAAGATTTAACGATTCTTGAAAATTAACATCACTTATACTATTGTTGATATAATTATTTAATTAAAAAAAATTAACATTACAATTTAAAATTTTCATGTAAGTAAAAACAACTATATTCAATTGGGGCAGTATAGTACATAAGTGAATAAGAACATGCTTTAAAATGTATGACATGAAAAGGATTATAGCTTAATTGTTGCCCACTTTTAAAATGCATGGTGCACTTATAAAGTAGGTAAATAAAACCTTAAAATCATTTCCATAATTTATAACATTATCACAAGTAAACATTTAAAATAAACTTATTTTTTTTTTTTATTTTAAAATGGGACAATTGTTTTGTCTTTTTCTGTGTAATGGAACCTGTGAGAACTTGCGAATTTCACGAACTCGAGATTATTAAGTTAATCAAGGTTAAATATGCTATTTTTTCTCCAAATAACTATTGTTCCACACATATGGGGAAATTAATGAAGGTTATTGCTTTTTAGGAAGTTATTTAGTGTTATCTTCCTAAAAAAGCAATACCCTTCATTCAGAATTGTCAATACATTGGTGATTGTGGTATACGTAAGTTGTTTATGTTTTCTTTCCCATTTTCATTTGTTAGGTTGTTTTTTAGTATGCGTAAGTTGTTTATGGTTTCTTTACCGTTTTCGTGCGTTAAATTAGTTGTGGTATACGTAAGTTGTTTATGGTGTCTTTTCCATTTTTGTCCATTAAATTGGTTGTAATGTAAATGGTTTAATGTAATTGGTTTAGTAATGGTTTAGTAGTAGTAATGTAATTGGTTTAATACGTAAGTTGTTTATGGATTCTTTCCGTTTTTTTGTGCGTTAGGTTAATTGCGGTATGCATAAGCTGTTTATGGTGTCTTTCCCGTTTTCGTACTTTAAGTTGGTTGTGGTATACGTAATTTGTTTATGGTGTCTTTTTCCGTTTTTGTGTGTTATGTTGGTTGTGGTATACTTAAGTTGTTTATGGTTTTTTTTTTACCTTTTCGTACTTTTAAGTCGGCTGTGGTATACGCAAGTTGTTCATGGTTTCTTTCCGTTTTCGTGTGTTAGGTCGGTTGTGGTATGCGTAAGTTGTTTATGATGTCTTTCCCATTTTCGTGCGTTACGTTGGTTATGGTATGATTAAGTTGTTTATGGTGTCTTTTCTGTTTTAGTGCGTTAAGTTGTTTGTGGTATACGTAAGTTGTTTATGGTGTCCTTCGCATTTCTGTGCGTTAGGTTGGTTGTTGTATACATAAGTTGCTTATGGTTTCCATCACGTTTCTTGCGTTAGGTTGGTTGTTGTTTCTTATGGTTTCCATCACGTTTCTGTGAGTTAGGTTGATTGCGGTATACGTAATTTTGTTTATTGTACCTTTCCCGTTTTTTGTGCATTAGGTTGGCTGTGCTAAGCAAAAATTGTTTATGGTTTTTTCCCGATTCGTTTATTTTTCCTGAACTTTAAAAAGACACCGAAACTTTGCCCTCCTCCACAGTTGTGCAGCAAAAGGAAAAATCAATAAATCTTCTGAATCTGTTGTCCCATTGCATTTATTTAAAAAGAAATTCAAACAATGCAATATCTATGGAATAATGCGTACGATTTTTATTCAACCCCAGTGGCCAATTACCATGCAGATTGTTTTACAGTTCCCATCTTGTACGGCACTTTCTCCCAACACAATCGAATCGAAAGAATACTGCGTAACACATTTCATTTTCTCCCGAACCATTTCCTTCCTTCTGGAAAACCCCTCATTCGAAGGTAACCAAGTCATTCACTTCAATTTATCAACTCCACCCCCCTATTTCCCGGAGAGGATTTTCAATTCAGCCGACTCCTTAAACTCCTTTTTTTCGCTGAGCAAAAATAGAATCCAGTTTTCCCGGTTGAACCGGCTTCATGAATGATGGAAAGAGATACAATTGTTTCCCCCTTTCCCGTTTTCGTGCGATCCCGAACTTTAAAAGGATACCAGGACTTTTCCCAGTGACTTTTTTCTTCCTTAAAGTCTTTGTTGTTTTCCTTTTTTTTTTTTTTTTCTCTCTCTCTCTCTCTCCTGATCCTGTCAGGAGAAGTTGTCAGCCTTTTGTCAAGTCGCTCCGGAAATTAAGTCGTCTCCTTTTCCGTCCGTGACGGAGTATCTGTTGTTGATTTCTGATCCAGGGGGTTTATTTATGAGGTGCCTCGTAGGATTGGGGAGAGTTCTTTTTTTTTTTTTTTTTTTTTTTCGTTCTTATATGTTCTATTTAAGGTAAAGATTCTGGTAGCGGGCTGCTTTAGCTTTGATGAAATGTCAGGATTGACTTGGCATATTGCATACATCCAAGTGTACTACAGCAGAGTAAAATTCATTGACTTAACTAGCATTTTTTTTTTCTACAGTGGATTGCCTGTTTTGCAATACAAAAATATAGTCTGTACTAAATGTTTTAGACAATTGGTCTTTAGACTAAATGTTTTGGATGGTTTTTAGACAAAATATTTTAGACAATTGGTTTTAGACTAAATATTTTAAACAATTATCTTTTAGACTAAATGTTTTAGATCGTTTTTAGATAATTGGTTTTAAGATGGTTTTTAAACAATTGGCCTTTAAACTAAATGTTTTAGATGTTTTTAGATACAATATTTTAGGCAGTTAGCTTTTAGTCTAAATGTTTTAGATAGATTTAGACAAAATATAGACGATTGGCTTGAAGATTAAATGTTTTAGATCGTTTTTAGATAATTGTCTATTAGACTATATGTTTTAGACAATTTAAACTGTCATTTTTGTCTTTTATAAAAATACAAATAAGTTAATACCAAAACTTACCATACTGTTTTGGATAAATTAACATATTTTAAACACATTTTGACATATTTTAGAACATGTAATACATTTTAATTTAAAATGTTACCATTAAAGTTTTAACAAAAGAGAACACAAACGTTACCAGTTAATATAAATCTTCTAAACCATCGTTTCGTGAAATATATTCCTCGCCTCAGATATTAATTCTGTGCAATCTGGCGGCAGTGTCCCAAAGCCGGAGATTGTCAAGGTGAATTATCTTGAGTCATAAGTATTCCTGCAACCCCAATCTTTTCTACACAATGCTCATGTGTCAGGGCATATCACTTTTCCCCGCAGAAACATTAGTTAATGCTGCTATCTGCCCAACTAGTTTATCGCAACTATCCTTACAATGCAGCCTGGGCAGATAATTGTGTTTTCATTGCTGTATATGTTTTTATCATAATTTTTTAATTCTCTATCAGAATTAAGTCATTCGTTTTTGGAATATGAAACGCCATGTAACAATTAATTTTAGGGATTTCTTTTAGATAAAGGTGTTTGATATGTCATTCCATCGCAAGTTTATTTTTACCTGTAGTTATTAAACATGACATCTTTAAAAAATCATTATATTACAATTTTTATGTGTTATAATATTATAGTGTCTTCTTCTTCTTCAATGGCGCAACAGCCCAGGGCAGGTCACTTTTCAGATATCGAGACAGGACATGCTTTCTTTTTATAGGGTAGTGTTGGGATTTTTGTTAGGTTATCTTTAACATATTTTATTGCTTCTTATGTAGCTTCAGGATATTTTTCACACATTATCTTTTCTGCTGTCTCTATCCTCCGCAAATTGAGGATAGTTCAATAATTAGTTAAATAAGTTTTGAACGTATGCGATTACTTACATCAGCATTAAATATATTCTGATAAAATTAAATTTGAATCTGACAAATCATATTTTGTGTTATTATTTTTATCGCAATAGGTTTGTTTTTTTATTATTTTACCTCTCTACCATAGGAGCCTAATGGCCAAATGGCTAGCGCTCTGGCTGTCAATACCACAGGTTTCGGGTTCAAATCCCGTCACTGCCATGGATGTTTGTAGTGGTTCGGAAACCACTTCAAACCGGCGTTGTTACTCCGCGTCCGTAGCTTATCTTCAAGCTGCGCGCACCTCCTGGGTAATGCTAAGTGAGTAACGTCGGTGCATCGCTTGTCTTAAGGCATCAAATACAATTGTCCAAGTGTTTAACATCTGAATTAGAAAAAAATCTATCCACTATTGCGTAGTTTTAATTTTACATTCAGTGTCTTACATTATCGTGCATGTATTAATGAATAGATACACCAAAATAGATACTTTATATTTTTCGCCATCAGTTTGTGAAAGATATTTTTATCTCAAAACTAAATTCCTCAACCATTAAAACCAGATACTACCTCATCCATTCCTCGTAACGAAGACACCGATCCGATTTCGTACACGATTAACCGATTAAAATGACCAAGCCGACTCTATCGATCGGCAGACATCGATGGAAACTTCAACTTCTCCTCTTTCTCGGGGAAGCTTAACGATCTGTCCAATTAACGAGACGCCGCATTTATTTAAGACAGCGACACGACGTCCGATGAGAAGGACGTCCAACTGTTGACAGCTCCGCCACTTTCCTTGAAGATGAAGCGAGGGGAGCACTAATTGGAGCACGACTCTTTAACATGGATTCCCGGATGCAGATTGGAATCTCGGGTCTTGTTAGGCAGGCGCGGAAGTTCTGTTTAAAGAACGATTTGGTATCATTTGCAACGGTGCGATTATAGTAGATTAATCTGGAATTGGCCATTGAAATGTCAGGGTGGGATTTTTATTGGGATTTCGCGTCGTTAGGTTATTCAAATGACTAAATGTATATTTTATGCTTCAGTCACAGTTAATTTGGGGTAGGATATACAGTGTGTTGGGGGTTTGTGCGCTCTAAACTGGATATGTGATGGCGTACCGAAAGCTTACTTATCTATGCTGGTTATATGATGGTACAGTGGTATGATGCTAGTTATATGATGGTATGATAGTAGTATATGATGGTTATATGACGGTTTTATGCTAGTTATATGGTAGTATGATAGTAGTATATGATGGTTACCGGTATATTCTGGGTATATGTTTTGTGTTTATAATAACAATTGTGGGCCTAATTGCACGTTACAATTGTGAGTCAATATGTTCGCTAGAAGGACACATATGCCAATATGTTCTTCTGGGTATATGTTGGTTATATTCTGGTATAATGCTGGTTATATAATAGTATGATGGTGTGATGCTGGTTATATGATGGTTACCTGTATATTCAGATTGGAATCTCGGTCTTGTTAGAAGGCGCGGAAGTTCTGTTTAAAGAATGATTTGGTCTCATTTGCAACAGTGTGATGATACTGGCTTAATCTCGAATTGGCCATTGAAATGTGAGGGTGAGATTTATATTGGGACTTCCGCGTCATTAAGTTATTCAAATGACTCAATGTATATTTTATGCTTCAGTCACACTTAATTGGATGGGGAAAGAATGAGTAGGTGGTGATTGGGCCGGAATGGTAGGGTGTATACAGTATTAGGTTTCTCGGTTCGAAACTTGATACTTGATGCCGTACCGAAAGTTTACGCGGCTGTACTGGGTATATGCTGGTTATTGTATGATGCTATGATGTTGGTTATATGATTGTACGATGGTTATCTGTATATGCTGGATATATATTACGTCTATGCTATTATGGTTATGCCAAAAAAGTTTAGGCCAATATGTTCTTCTGTTAGAAAATATATCTTCTGTTCTATATTCTGGTAGCATGGTGTCCAATTGGATAGCTTTTTTTCTTATCCGTCTTGATAGACAGCAGCATGTAGACCAAGTCCAAGAACCCGTATAGTCTCATGGAAGGAGGAAAATGGGGGCAATTTCAGTTGTGATGGAGCACACGTTGCAAGAAATCGAATTTGGCTCCGTGGCGCTGAAGACGGAATACAGTGCCTTGCAGGAAGCCTTTTCGGGCAAGTATTCCGCATTTTGTATCGTTTGGGGAAAAACCGGAATATTCAACCAGGTAGTTTGTTCTCACGATGCAAGGTGCTGAACATCATAAACGCCATCGAGTCTCCTACAAAATCAGCTTTGAATGTAATCGATTACTTTAACAGCATTACAAACATTCTTATAAAATTTAATTTGAATCTGACAAGTTCTGTTTCATATTTTGTGTGCTCATTGACAATATGTTCAATTCTTAATTATTATATTGCCTATCCACCAACGCGTAGTTTTTAATTGTACATTTTTTGTATTAGGTTTTTAAAAAAGGGCATTATTACATCATCATGCACGTATATTTTATGTATAAATTAATGCATGTCTTAAATCGATACTGTTACCGTACTCGCCAACAGTACTTTGAATATATTTTTATCTCGAATCTGAATTCTTCAACCATTAAAACAAGATACTATCTCATCCATCCATCGTAACGAAGACACCGATCCGATTTCGTACGATTAAACGATTAAAAATGCCTTGCCGATGGTAGTATCGATCGGCAGACATCGATAGAAACTTCAACTTTACTATTTCTCGGGAAGCTTAACGATCTGTCCAATTAACGAGACGTTGTATTTATTTAAGACGGCGACATGTTCGACGTCCGATGAGAAGGACGTCCAACTGTTGACAGCTGGGACTTTCCTCAAAGTTTGAACGAGGGAAGCACTAATTGGAGCACGATTCTTTAACGTGCGTTCTTCCCTATCCGCTTCCAGATGCAAATTGGAATCTCGGGTCTTATTAGGTTGGAGCTCGGAAGTACTGTTTAAAGAATGATTTGGTCTCATTTGCAACGGTGTGATGATACTGGCGTAATCTCGAATTGGCCATTGGAATGGCAGGGTGAGATTTTATTGGGATTTCGCATCGTTAAGTTATTCAAATGACTAAATGTGTATTTTATGCTTCAGTCACATTTAATTGGAGGGGTCAGAATAAATGGGCGATGTTAGTGATAGAGCCGGAATGGTATGGTGTATACAGTGTCTTAGGTTTCGAGGTTCGAAACTTGATAGGTGATGCCGTACTGAAAGTTTATGCGTCTGTGCTGGATATATGCTGGTTGTATGATGGTATGAAGCTGGGGATACGATGGTTTGATAGTATGATGCTGGTTATATGAGGGTATGGTAGTAGTATATGATGGTTTTCTGCATATGCTGGATGTATATTACGTGTCTATGCTACGAAAATTTGTCGGCCAATATGCTCTTCTGTTTGGAATCATAAATTCTGCTCTATATTGGCGTCCATGGTGGTCAATTGGCTAGTTTTTTTTTGTTTATCCCTCTCGGTAGATAGCAGCATGTAGACCAAGTTCAAGAACCCGTGGTCTTATGGAAGGTGGAAAAGGAGCGTAATTTCAGTCGTGATGGAGCACACGTTGCAAAAAATTTGGCTCCGTTACAGGTCAGTGCCTTTCAGGAAGGAACTATCAAGCATTTTTTATCGTTTGGGAAGAAACTCGGAATATTCCACCAGGTAGTTCCAACTCACGAGGCAAGATGCTGAACATCATAAACGCCATCGAGTCTCCTACAAAAACAGCTTTGAATGCAGTCGATTATTTATATCAACATTACAAACATTTTATTAAATTTAATTTGAATCTGCCAAAATTCATATTTTGTGTGCTCATTTTTATGATAATATGTTCAATTCTTAATTATTATATCTACCAACGCGTAATTTTAATTGTACATTTTTGTATTATTTTTAAAAATGATATTAATACATCTTCATGCGTGTATATTTTATGTATTAATTAATGCATTTTAAATCGATGCTTTACCTTTTCGCCAACAGTCTTTGCCAAATATATTTTATCTCGAATCTGAATTCTTCAACCATTAAAACAAGATACTATCTCATCCATCCATCGTAACGAAGACACCGATCCGATTTCGTACGATTAAACGATTAAAAACAGTCCGACTCTATCGATCGGCAGACATCGATGGAAACTTCAACTTCTACTCTTTCTCGGGGAAGCTTAACGATCTGTCCAATTAACGAGACGTTGTATTTATTTAAGACGGCGACACGACGTCCGATGAGAAGGACGTCCAACTGTTGACAGCTGCGCGACTTTCCTCAAAGTTTGAAGAGGGAAGCACTAAGGGAGCACGATTCTTTAACGTGCGTTCTTCTTCTTCCAGATGCAAATTGGAATCTCCGGGTCTTTTAGGTTGGGGCGCGGAAGTTCTGTTTAAAGAATGATTTGGTCTCATTTGCAACGGTGTGATGATACTGGCGTAATCTCGTTGGCCATTGAAATGGCAGGGTGAGATTTTTATTGGGATTTCGCATCGTTAAGTTATTCAAAGGGCTAAATGTGTATTTTATGCTTCAGTCACATTTATTGGAGGGGTCAGAATAAATGGGGCATGTTAGTGTAGAGCCGGAATGGTATGGTGTACAGTGTCTTAGGTTTCGAGGTTCGAAACTTGATATAGGGTGATGCCGTACCGAATGTTTATGCGTCTGTGCTGGATATATGCTGGTTGTATGATGGTATGAAGCTGGGATACGATGGTTTTGATAGTATGATGCTGGTTATATGAGGGTATGATAGTAGTATATGATGGTTTTCCGCATATGCTGGATGTATATTACGTGTCTATGCTACGAAAATTTGTGGGCCAATATGTTCTTCTGTTTGGAATCATAAATTCTGTTCTATATGTTGGCGTCCTGGTGGTCAATTGGCTAGTTTTTTTTATGTTTATCCCTTCGGTAGACAGCAGCATGTAGACCAAGTTCAAGAACGCGCATGGTCTTATGGAAGGTGGAAAAGGGCGTAATACGTAGGTAGAAATCTGATTTGGTTCCGTTACAGGTCGGACTTTCAGAAGGAACTATCAAGCATTTTGTATCGTTTGGGAAGAAACTCGGAATATCCCATTAGGTAGTCCAACTCACGAGGCAAGATCTGAACATCACAAACGCCATCGAGCCTCCTACAAAAACAGTTTCGAATGCAGTCGATTATTTATATCAACATTACAAACACTTTTATTAAATTTAATTCTGATGTGCCAAAATATATTTTGTGTACACTTTTATGATAATAGGTTTATTTATTTTTTATTATTAGGTTGCCTATCTACCACTACGAAATTTTAATTCTACATTTTTTTGTATTATTATTAAAAAATTATATTAATACATCTTTAAGCGTGTATATTTCATGTATTAATTAATACTTTTGCGATGCTTCATGCTTTCGCCAACAGTCTGCCAAATATATTCTTACTTCAAATGCAAATTCTTCAGCTATAATAACCAGATACTACCTCATCCATTCGATAACACCGATAACGTAACGAAGACACCGATCCGATTTCGTGCGATTAACCGATTAAAATTAACAGTCCGACTCTATCGTTCGGCAGACATCGATGGAAACTTCTCCTCTCTTTCTCGGCGTAGCTTAACCATCTGTCCAATTAACGGGACGTCGTATTTATTTAAGACGGCGACACGACGTCCGATGTGAAGGACGTTCTACTGTTGACAGCTCCGCCACTTCCCTTGAAGATAAAGGTAAGGGAGCACGAATTTTTAATATGGGTTCTTCTCCAGATGCAGGTTGGAATCTCGGGTCTTTTTAGGAGGGCGCGGAAGTTCTGTTTAAAGAATGATTCGGTCTCATTTGCAACGGTGTGATGACACTGGCTTAATCCGAATTGGCCATTGAAATGTCAGGGTGAGATTTTTATTGGGATTTCGCATCGTTAAGTTATTCAAATGGCTAAATGTATGTTTTTATGCTTCAGTCACAGTTAGTTGGCGGGGTCGGATGAATGGGTGCAAGTTGGGCGGGAACGGTAGCGTGTAAAGCGTGTTAGGTTACAGGGTTCGAAACTAGATATGTGATGCGGTACCGAATGCTTACGTGTTTACGGTGGGTATATGCTGATATGATGGTATGATGCTGATGGTAGGATTTTATGATGCTGGTTATATTATGGTATGACAGTAGTATATGAGGGTTACCGGTATATGCTGGGTATATATTATTTGTCAATGCCACGATAAATTTGTGGGTCCATATGTTCTTCTGTTAAAGAACATATCTTCTGTTCTATGTTTGGGCGGCCTGGTGATCCAATTGGCTAGATTTTTTCTTATCCCTCTTTGTAGACAGCAGCATGTAGACTTAGTCCAAGAATGCGTGTGGTCTTATGGTAGGTGGGAAAGGGGCGTCACACATAGGTAGAAGTCTGATTTGGCTCCGTGACGCTGAAGAAAAGAATTTCAGTGAATTCTTGGTGGACTTTCAGGGGCAACTATCTCGCATTTGCGTATCGTTCGGAAAGAAACTCGGAATACTCCCACCAGGTAGTCCGACTAGCGAAGCAAGATGCTGAACATCATAAACGCCATCAATGTGTCAACAAAACAGTTTTGAATGTAATCGTTTATTTATATCAACATTACAAACACTATTATGAAATATAATTCGTATCTGATAATTTATATGTGTGCCATTTGTTTGATAATAGGTTTCTTTTTTTTTTTATTATTACCTCGCCTATCCACCATTGTGTTGTTTAAATTTCACATTTTTTGTATTATTATTTTAAAAAGTATTCTTACATCATCGTGCGTGAATATTTCATATATTAATTAATACATGTGCCTAAATCGATGCACGTTATTCGCCAAAGTATTTTTATCTCAGATCCAAATTCTTCATCTATTAAAACGAGATACTACCTCATCCATTCATCGTAACGAAGACACCGATCCGATTTCGTATACAATTAACCGATTAAATTCACCAGCCCGACTCTATCGATCGGCAGACATCGATAGGAACTTCAACTTCTCCTCTTTCTCCGGGAAGCTTAACGATGTGTCCAATTAACGCGACGTCGTATTTATTTAAGACAGCGACACGACGTCCGATGAGAAGGACGTGCAATTGTTGACAGCTCCGCCACTTTCCTCAAAGATTAAGCGAGGGAAGCACTAATTGCAGCACGACTCTTTAACATGGATTCTTCCCTCCGCCACCGGATGCAGATTGGATTCTCTGGTCTTGTTAGTCTTAGACACGGAAGTTCTGTTTAAAGAATGATTCGGTCTCATTTGCAACGGTGTGATGATACTGGCTTAATCTGGAATTGGCCATTGAAATGTCAGGGTGAGTGTTTTATTGGGATTTCACATCGTTAAGTTATTCAAATGGCTAAATGTATGTTTTACGCTTCAGTCACAATTAGTTGGGGTGAATTGGAAGGAGTGAGTGGTGGTGGTTGGGCAGTGTGCTAGGTTTCGGGATTCGAAACTTGATATGTGATGCCGTACCGAAACCTTAAGTGTCTATACTTGTTATATGATGGTTTGATGGTTAACTGTATATTCTGGTTATATATTACGTGTCTATAAGAAAATTGTGGGCCAATATACACTATAAAATTGTGGGTCAGTATATTCTTCTGTTAGAAGAACATATATGCCAATATGTTCTTCTGGGTATATGATGGTATGATACTGGATATATGATCACACCACCATATAATGATACTATTTATATGATAGTTAGATGGTATGCTGTTGGTTATAGGATGATATGATGGTATGATACTGGATATAGGATGATATGATGGTACGATGGAAGTATATGATGATTACCTGTATATGTTGGGTATGCAGATTGGAATCTCGGGTCTTGTTAGGAGGGCGCGGAAGTTCTGCTTAAGAAATGACTTTGTCTCATTTTCAACGGTGTGATGATACTGGCTTATTCTGGATTTGGCCATTGAAATGTCAGTGTGAGATTTTTAACGGGATTTCGCATACCCTAAGTTATTCAAATGACTAAATGTATTTTTTATCATTCAGTCACGGTTAATTGGGGGGATGAGTGGGTGGTAGTCATGGTAGAGCGGGAACGGAGGGCGTACAAACAGGTTGTTATGTTTCAGGTTACGAAACTAGATAGGTGAAACTTTCCCAAAGTTCAATGTAGTATTGGAGCGGAAAAGTGTGTAAATCTCAGTTGACAACTCTCAGAATTACGGTGGCATAACTTGTATTTCCCAGAGCTGAATTCATTATTAGAATAGAAGGAGGCGAACCCCACATGCCACCTTTGGAAGTGTCGGTTTGCAAAAAATTGTGGTTACAAATTCATTCATTTTATTTCCCAAATCGATGATGTACTATTGGACCCTGAAAGAGTGAGAACCCCAGATGCTACTTTGGGAGGTTGGTGTAGCCAAAATTGCACTCGAATTGTCACAAATTGTCTCATTTTCCCGGATCCCTTCGTTTCTGAAAAAACAGTGGCTAAAACGAATCTCAATCCTCATGCTGTCGTTTACCTGCTGTCGTGGCCACTAGGCCAATGTTGAATTGACGGATACCATTCTTTCACAGTTGATTGATATCAATTTGCTCAATTGACTTTTATCAATGCTGATTTGGCTGACATTCATTTCGTGTGCAACTTAGCTAATGAGAAGGAGCGGGAGTATAATTATATCGGAAAACGTACGTTTTCGATTGTCAAGAAGACGGGTTTTTAAGCAATGTGCGTAAGAAACGAATGTTTGAATACTTGAGAATATGTTAAATATCTATCTCTTAAGTCATTTCTAGCCAAGCTTTCCTTATGTTTTTTTATTTCTGAGAAATCAAAAATAAATAAAATATCAAAATTAATGATATAAACAAGAAATAATTGAAAAATAATCTTAAATACAGAAAAGTACACATAAAAAGGAAGAAGCTAAATATATTTAATATTAACTTTTGTAGGTAACACGTATCATGAGAATATATAATAGCAATTCATTTATTTCTATCAAATACAAGTTTGACGCTGATTGATAATAATCTAACGATGTATTCGCTACATGGGTAAACAATCATACAAGAAAAGTCTTAATACGAACTGATTCATGAAACATTATACCTGTAAAACTTAATCTGCTCAAGATTTAAAAAGCAATTTTTTTCTTTCTACTAGAACTGATTTACTTGAAATTCAGCAAATATCTTTAACAAATATGTTCTCCTTTTTTTTTATCTGCTATGTGTAGCTAGTGTATTTTTTGTATTATTCACATAACATTCTTAAGCTAAGATTAATATTATTTGTCATAATTTATTATTGCATAATTTATAATTTATAATTTATTGCATAATTTATTATTATTTGCATATTTTTATAATTTTATTATTGTATTCGCTACATGGGTAAACAATCATACAAGAAAAGTCTTAATACGAACTTATTCATGAAACATTATACCCAAAATTTAATCTGCTCAAGATTTAAAAGCAATTTTTTCTTTCTACTAGAACTGATTTACTTGAAATTCAGCAAATATCTTTAACAAATATGTTCTTATTTTTTATCTGCTATGTGTAGTTAGTGTATTTTTGTATTATTCTTATATAAACATTCTTAAGCTAAGATTAATATTATTTGTCATAATTTATTACACTGCATAATTATAATTTATAATTTATTGCATAATTTATTATTATTTGCATAATTTATAATTTATTATTGTATTCGCTACATGGGTAAACAATCATACAAGAAAAAGTCTTAATACGAACTGATTCATGAAACATTATACCTGTAAAATTTAATCTGCTCAAGATTTAAAGCAATTTTTTTTTCTTTCTACAAGAACTGATTTACTTGAAATTCAGCAAATATCTTTAACAAATATGTTCTTATTTTTTATCTGCTATGTGTAGTTAGTGTATTTTTGTATTATTCGCATAACATTCTTAAGCTAAGATTAATATTATTTGTCATAATTTATTACTGCATAATTTATAATTTATAATTTATTGCATAATTTATTATTATTTGCATAATTATAATTTATTATTGTATTCGCTACATGGGTAAACAATCATACAAGAAAAAGTCTTATACGAACTGATTCATGAAACATTATACCTGTAAATTTAATCTGCTCAAGATTTAAAAAGCAATTTTTTTTTCTTTCTACTAGAACTGACTTGAAATTCAGCAAATATCTTTAACAAATATGTTCTTATTTTTTATCTGCTTATGTGTAGCTAGTGTATTTTTGTATTATTCACATAACATTCTTAGCTAAGATTAATATTATTTGTCATAATTTAATATTGCATAATTTATAATTTATAATTTATTGCATAATTTATTATTATTTGCATAATTTATAATTTCTTTATTATTATTGTATTCGCTACATGGGTAAACAATCATACAAGAAAAGTCTTTACGAACTGATTCATGAAACATTATACCTGTAAAAATTTAATCTGCTCAAGATTTAAAAAAGCAATTTTTTTCTTTCTACTAGAACTGATTTACTTGAAATTCAGCAAATATCTTTAACAAATATGTTCTTATTTTTTTTATCTGCTATGTGTGTAGTTAGTGTATTTTTGTATTATTCGCATAACATTCTTAAGCTAAGATTATTATTATTTTGTCATAATTTAATATTGCTTAATTTATAATTTATAATTATTGCATAATTTATTATTATTTGCTAATTTATAATTTATTATTGTATTCGCTACATAGTAAACAATCATACAAAGAAAAGTCTTAATACGAACTTTGATTCATGAAACATTATACCTGTGGAATTTAATCTGCTCAGATTTAAAAAGCAATTTTTCTTTCTACTAGAACTGATTTACTTGAAATTCAGCAAATATCTTTAACAAATATGTTCTTATTTTTATCTGCTATGTGTAGTTAGTGTATTTTTGTATTATTCGCATAACATTTCTTAAGCTAAGATTAATATTATTTGTCATAATTTATTACTGCATAATTTATAATTTATAATTATTGCATAATTTATAATTTATAATTTATTGCATATTTTATTATTATTTGCATAATTTATAATTTATTATTGTATTCGCTACATGGGTAAACAATCATACAAGAAAAGTCTTAATACGAACTGATTCATGAAACATTATACCTGTAAATTTAATCTGCTCAAGATTTAAAAAAGCAATTTTTTTCTTTCTACTAGAACTGATTTACTTGAAATTCAGCAAATATCTTTAACAAATATGTTCTTATTTTTTTATCTGCTATGTGTAGCTAGTGTATTTTGTATTATTCACATAACATTCTTAAGCTAAGATTAATATTATTTGTCATAATTTAATATTGCATAATTTATAATTTATAATTTATTGCATAATTTATTATTATTTGCATAATTTATAATTTATTATTGTATTCGAACATGGGTAAACAATCATACAAGAAAAGTCTTAATACGAACTGATTCATGAAACATTATACCTGTAAAATTTAATCTGCTCAAGATTTAAAAAAAAGCAATTTTTTTCTTTCTACTAGAACTGATTTACTTGAAATTCAGCAAATATCTTTAACAAATATGTTCTTATTTTTTATCTGCTATGTGTAGTTAGTGTATTTTTGTATTATTCGCATAACATTCTTTAAGCTAAGATTAATATTATTTGTCATAATTTATTACTGCATAATTTATAATTTATAATTTATTGCATAATTTATTATTATTTGCATAATTTATAATTTATTATTGTATTCGCTACATGGGTAAACAATCATACAAGAAAAGTCTTAATACGAACTGATTCATGAAACATTATACCTGTAAAATTTAATCTGCTCAAGATTTAAAAAGCAATTTTTTCTTTCTACTAGAACTGATTTACTTGAAATTCAGCAAATATCTTTAACAAATATATGTTCTTATTTTTTATCTGCTATGTGTAGCTAGTGTATTTTTGTATTATTCACATAACATTCTTAAGCTAAGATTAATATTATTTTGTCATAATTTAATATTGCATAATTTATAATTTATAATTTATTGCATAATTTATTATTATTTGCATAATTTATAATTTATTATTGTATTCGCTACATGGGTAAACAATCATACAAGAAAAGTCTTAATACGAACTTATTCATGAAACATTATACCTGTAAAATTTAATCTGCTCAAGATTTAAAAGCAATTTTTCTTTCTACTAGAACTGATTTACTTGAAATTCAGCAAATATCTTTAACAAATATGTTCTTATTTTTTTATCTGCTATGTAGTTAGTGTATTTTTGTATTATTCGCATAACATCTTAAGCTAAGATTTATATTATTATTTGTCATAATTTATTACTGCATAATTTATAATTTATAATTTATTGCATAATTTATTATTATTTGCATAATTTATAATTTATTATTGTATTCGCTACATGGGTAAACAATCATACAAGAAAAGTCTTAATACGAACTGATTCATGAAACATTATACCTGTAAAATTTAATCTGCTCAAGATTTAAAAAGCAATTTTTTCTTTCTACTAGAACTGATTTACTTGAAATTCAGCAAATATCTTTAACAAATATGTTCTTATTTTTATCTGCTATGTAGTTAGTGTATTTTGGTATTATTCGCATAACATTCTTAAGCTAAGATTAATATTATTTGTCATAATTTATTACTGCATAATTTTATAATTTATAATTTATTGCATAATTTATTATTATTTGCATAATTATGTAATTTATTATTGTATTCGCTACATGGGTAAACAATCATACAAGAAAAGTCTTAATACGAACTGGATTCATGAAACATTATACCTGTAAAATTTAATCTGCTCAAGATTTAAAAAAGCAATTTTTTTCTTTCTACTAGAACTGATTTACTTGAAATTCAGCAAATATCTTTAACAAATATGTTCTTATTTTTTTATCTGCTATGTGTAGCTAGTGTATTTTGTATTATTCACATAACATTCTTAAGCTAAGATTAATATTATTTGTCATAATTTATTATTGCAATCAAAATTATATTTATTTCTCATCGATAATTCAATTCAAACAGCAATGTAAAAAAGCAAAAAAAAAAAGAAAAAACATATGATTTTCTATGAATGTCCATAATATTTTGAGTTTTATCTACATACATCACACATATTCATTTTCATCTACATAAATGTCTTCATACATTATCTATACATAATCAAGTTGCATCTATATTCAATTTGATTATATCTATATGCATTTTTTACATACATAATTAAGTTGTATCTATATGCAATTTGAAGTTATACTATATGCATTTTAAATTAGTAAATTTATATCTACATACATCACATACATAATCTACATAAATATTGTCTACATACATAATATAGCATCTATATACATGCAACATCAAGTTGTATCTACATACATCACATAAAGTTGCATCATGTACATAAATATTACATCATCATAAATTATCTACATACATTATATAGTTGCATCTACATGCATCATCAAGTTGTATCTACATTGTGCCTAACGATGAGACATTAATCATGTGTTCCTTTTTTTCTGCAGGTGTCGCGAGGAGAAGTACCAGGAGGACCTTCCCCCCACCAGCGTGATCATCTGCTTCCACAACGAAGCCTGGAGCGTGCTCCTCCGAACGGTGCACAGCGTGCTCGATCGCTCTCCTCCCAAACTCATCCACGAGATCATCTTGGTCGACGACTTCTCGGATCTGCGTGAGTACCTTCATCATTCCTTTGCTTCTCTTTCGTGTTAATGTGTTGCCATGAAATGACAGAAACTTAACGCAAAAATAAACAAAAAAAAAAAAAAAAAAAAATGTCGTAACTGGATCAATTTGTGTATTATTAATTTAAGGATTTTACTACAAATGTTGTCTATCTGCATATGACATTTAAGATTTTTAGATTCGCCTACAGTCTGCAATACGCTTCTCGAATTTTTTGCTTCCGCCTTCATTGCATATAAGGCGACATTACAAAAATTTTACCAGAAATTTTTCCCTATGTTCTGATTTCACACGCACAAAAAATATATTTAATTGTAGCTTTTATTGTTATATTTAGTTAGATTTAATAACAATCCACTATGCATTTCAAGAGAATTATAAAGCAGACCGCACGTAGAGAGAAAAAGATAAATATTTAAATAAACTGATTCAGCATAAATTCGCACGAGAACTATATAGAGGACTGCATGAGAGAGAAAAAAGGAAAATTTTCAATAAATTACACTCGAGATGTGTGGCAACAGTAGAATGTTCTATCGTTATAAAAATTACGTTAATTAATTATAGTTTAAGATTTGTATTGTAGTCAGTGCTTTGCGTTGTGGAAAATAAATGATATGTTTCTGTCAGCATCTCCTCTTAATTCTAACATTTCAGTAATCATATTCACCTTATGTTCAGCATTTTCGGAAGCCAAGAATTCTAGTTTTCCTGAAAGATTCAAATTTATTGAACACGCAGAATTCAACCAAGGCCATTACGTTTTCAACGGCGGATACACCCATACCCGGCCATAATATGTACTGATTCCATGTTCAATTCCTTAGCACGGTTGAATCCCAAGATATAGAGCTGAAACTGAGTGAACGACAACTAATA